>BQNB010100059.1:0-24790 GCA_026074375.1 Tanacetum coccineum | reverse complement strand
TTTTGGAGACAGGTTGATAAACTTGTTTAGTCAGCTTTAATCCCATATTCATACCAACCTGAACTCCTTTAACAGCTTGTCTCTGATTCTTTGTATTCTTTAACACATCCAAGACGATATTCTTAGGATAGTCATCCAAGCAGTGACAAAAAACCTTTTAACTTGAACACATAGGAGGTTTCCACTCATACTCAATACTAGTACGCATAAAAAACCTCTCACCAACAAGTTTTAGCACAACCACAACAATAGTATCTTTCAACTTCATGATTTCATAACTTGACCTACCTTATGATTCCATGCACATAACAGATGTATAAGAGTCAAGCATCAAAGGCGTACCAAGTTTAGTTGCAATAGCAATTAATCCATCCTCACTAAACGCCTTAATAGGAACATCATGGAGCTTTACCTAAACCGTAACATTACCCACATCCTCTTTTAGTAAATTCGTATCCGGGGTCCACATTTTTAGAATTGGTAGAGTATTACGAATGAACCAAGGACCATTCTCAAGCATCACATTCATTCAATCCTAGAGCTAAACTTGAAGAAATATAACCCGTTAGCCGAGTTCATCATTGATTTGACAAGTCTATATTTACTCCAAGTGTTCTTGACATTGTTTTCAACAACGGGATAAGCGACGCGTTTTCCTAAAAAGAAGCAATACACTAAATTAGCAAAACATTTGCTAATAGCTTGAACATACTCCTTAGAGACAACCACATATTCCCTCTTCTTCTGGTTATATTTCTGCTTCTTCACTAATGAACATATGATTAAACTTCTTAATTTTATTAATGAAAAACCTTCTACAAGTGCTAACATGTCAGGTATCCTAGTTTTTATAATAATAATGTGTTTGTTACTATGCACTTTGAGAAATTCTTTTGTGTTAAAATTGGGTCTATTGTGTTTAATGTTACTTTAGGATGGATCACTGATTTTGGTGCTAATCAACACATGACTGATTCTACTAAAAATATGTTTAATGTTATTGATATTTCTAGTCTAATGTTAACTGTTGGTCATCCTAATGGCACTCTTGCTAAATTTAGTGTTATTGGTAGTTTAAGGTTGACTAATGATGTGGTCTTGTTTGATGTCTTGGTTGTGCCTGAATATAGTGTCAGTTTGTTATGTGTGAATAAAAGGATCAAGGATAGTAAATATTTTTTTAGATTTGATCAACATAAATGCTATATTTAGGACTTAATCTGGGCAAGTTAATGGGTGTTGGTAGTAAAACTGGTGGACTTTACATGTTTGATGTTGATAAAATTGGTAAGTCTAAAGTTGGTGTATGAAATTATTTTTTTGTTTGTCATGATTCTAAAGAATAGGTATGTAGACTTAGTTTTATCCTGTTGATCATCTTGATCATGTTTTGGGTAAATCAAATAGGAATAAAAAAATGATAGTCATGAAACTCACCTTGGTGACATACTTCCACAAGGGCAAAGCAGAGCATAGGTGGGGCAAACCCTTTCTCTTTAAGTGACCATAAGTCTTCTAGTGTTGGTGATTGATTCATTATGATGGGGACCTTATAAGGTTGTTAGTAGGGATGGGTTTAAGTATTTTCTTACTATTGTTGATGAATTTAGCAGAGCTGTGTGGGTTTATCTGCTTAAGTCTAAAATTGAAGTTGATGATTATATTGATTGTTTGATAAAACTCATCTTTACTCAGTTTAGAAAAAAGGTTAAAGTGTTGATGTCTGATAATGGTACATAATTTGTGAATTATAAACTGTCTACTTTGTTTATTAATATTGGTATAATTCACCAAACTTCTTGTACATGTACCCCTCAGCAGAATGGGATTGCTAAGAGGAAAGATAGACACTTGTTGAATGTTTCTAGGAATCTTATGTTTCGAGGGGGGGGATTCCTTTGTCTATGTGGCCTGAATGTGTATTGATTATTTTTTGGGTTGTGTCTCACATAACATTATACCCTCCCCACATTATTGTACGTTCATGTTATCCCCTTATTTTCTTGTGTATGGTAAGGATCCTAGTCTCTCCCACATTAGGTCTTTTGGGTGTTTGTGTTACTCTAATGTTTTAAACAACAATGATAAGTTTAGTGTCAGGTCTAAAAAATGTGTTTTGATTGGTATTTTTAGTATAAAAGATGCATATAAGTTGTATAGTCTTGATACTAAAACTGTTTTCTATTATAGAGATGTCAAATTTTATGAAACTATTTTCCTTATAAAATGAAAACTTCAAATGAGTTTGGAAAATTTTTAAATGAATCTGGTAAAAATTTAAGAGAGTCTAGTGAGTCTGGAGTAACAGTCTTAAACTTTTTTGACACTCATGGATCTGAAATACCCTATGATGAAGACGAGGACACTTCAAATGTGGAAGGTAATAGGATTACAGTTTCTGATGAATGTGTTAACACATTTGAGGATGAAACTAAACCCAGGGCAACCCAAATAGAAGAAAATGTCATGTCTGAGGGCAACATTTCAAATAATTTTATGGTGAAGGGTTAAATAATGAGGAAGTACCAGAACCACAGTCTGTATTAGTCTTCTAAGAAAAGAAATTTGTCATCTAAGTTGTTGTTGGCAACAATGTTAAATATGGTCTTGAGAATTATGTTAATTATGCTAAACTGTCTTATATCAATCTCTATTTTCCACTACTTTAAATAAATCTGTAGAACCTAAGTCTTATTATGAAGCTTCTCAAAGCCCTTATTGGGTTGAAGACATGAATCAAGAAATTAAGTCTTTACATAGGAATAACACTTGGATTTTATATGATCTTCTGGCAGGGAGAAAAACTATTGGTTGTAAGTGGAATTTCAAAATCATATATAAGGCAAATGGATAGATTAATAGGTATAAAGTTATACTTGTTGCTAAGGGTTATAGTCAAAGGGAAGGTTTGAATGGTTTGGATTATGAAGAAACATGTAGTCTTGTTGTTAAGATGGCATCTGTTAGATGCTAATTGCTATATCTATTTATAATAATTGGCCTTTATATCAGTTGGATATTAATAATGCTTTCTTGTATGGAGACTTGTATGAAGATGTCTATATGGAGTTACCTCCTGGATTTTATGATAAAAATGAGTCCAAAGTTTGTAAGTTTTTTAAGTCTCTGTATCGTTTAAAACAAGCACCAAGGCAGTGGAATAGGAAACTTACCACTGCATTGGTTGAAAATGGTTTTGTTCAAAGTAAAATGACTATTCTTTATACACTACAAGTAAAAATGGTTTGTTCATTGCTTTACTTGTGTATGTTGATGATATTGTTATAACTGGAACAATGTTGAGGAAATTGAAAAGTTTAAAAAGTTTTTAAGTTTTAAGTTCATGAGATTAAGGATCTTGGACTTCTTAAATACTTTCTGAGAATTGAGGTTTAAGAAAATGAAAAAGGTCTTTGTCTTTCTCAAAGAAATTGTTGTCTTGAACTTTTGTGTGAGTATGGTGTGTTAGCTTGTAAGCCTGTTGCAACTCCTTTGCAGCGGAATGTTGTTTTGAGTCATGTTGAGACTGATAAGGATAAGTTTTTACCAAGTATGATAAAATATCAAGAAATTATGGGTACATTGTTCCAGATATATCTTATGCAGTACATTGTTTGAGTCAGCATAGGCATGCTCCTCTTCAATCTCACTTTACTTTTGCATTAAGGGTTTTAAGGCATCTTAAGAATGTTCCAGGAACTGGTATTCAGTTCAACAAAGATAAGAGCCACAATCTCTATGCATTCTCTGATGCAGATAAGAGCCACTTTACTTTTGCATTTGCTTGTATTTTTATAACAGTCTGGTTTTTTGGAAAAGTAAGAAACAAGCCACCATTTCTAGATCATTATCTGAGGCTGAATACAGATGTTTAGCATCTACTACTTGTGAACTTATTTTGGTAGTAAAAGTTTTAAAAGATCTAGAAGTGGATAGTTTGTTACGTGTTGATTTGTATTGCGATAGAGTTCTGCTATTCAGATTGCTGCAAAACCTGTTTTTATGAGAAAAACTAACATTTTGAAATTGATTTGCATCTTGTTAGAGACAAGGTTTCCTATGATATGATTAAAACTGTTAAAGTTGAGGGATGGTTTTACAAAAGGGTTGAGTATTCCTCAATATAAATAGTTTGTGAGAATCTAAGTGTTGTTGACATGTTCAAACCATGAGTCATAGAGGGGTGTTAAGTAAAGACGGTGCATAACCTTATATGTTATGAGTCTATAAGTGCATGGACTATTCCTTGCCTTACTTCAAGACAGTTAGAATTTCTTTTGTTTAGCAAGTTTAACAAATTCTACAGGTCTGGAAGTGAAACTAGTGGGTATATATATATCCTTCCCTTCCACAAACCTAAGGCTTCAATTCCAGTTTAGTCATTATAACCTCTCTCTCTCTTCAATTTCTCGACCCACAGCATCCACAGATCACAACTGCAATTCGAACTCAACTACTACAACTTTCCGATCTCTCGTATCCACATACAAGATTTACCAACACTCTCGAGAACGTAAATCCCTCCTCATCACTCAATAATCAGTGCCCATTCAGTAAGACCCTCATCTCCGCGCCACTAGTACCCATTCTCTCACAATCAAAGATCATTCAACCCCTCTTCTCTCCTCGATCCATTCAATCAACCACCCAGTCTCATCTCCAGAATGCATCTACCGTAACCATATCAATAATCCACATCAATCTCATCACTCATTTATCCTCTCATCTCTGTACAACTAGTACTCCCTATTCATCAATTAACGTCTCTCCGACCCTATATCACTCTTCTACATGCATAACTCTCTCCTCCAACCCACCATCTCACAACAATCTCATCTCCAATTCCACTCTCCTCACCCATCATCTCACAGCACTCACAAAACACTCATCTCCTCAAACCTCCCTCTCTCTAACTCTCACACTCTCTTCTGTCTCATTCATCTCTCGGTCTTATTCGGTATTAGTATTTGTATAAAGATCATCTTTAGTGTTTAGTATTCTCTCTCTCAGTCTCCTCAAACGATCATCCCAGACTCCGCCACGAAAGCTCATCTCCTCATCCAACTCTTCTCCAAGACCGCTCTTCATGACTCATCTCTCTCATCGTCCTCGTCACAAAACATCTCACTCCCCTCTCTATTCTCACACTCTCATCTCTCTCACTTCCTCCTCTCCTCTCTCTCAATCCTCGTTCTCACTCTTCTTCCGCCGCTTCCTCCTCCCTTCTCTCTCTCTAATCTATCTCTCTCTCTCTCCCCTCTCTCTCCCGTCATCTCGTCTCTCCTCTCCCTCTCCCGCCCCTCATCTCTCTAAAGATCCTTCATTCTCTCTCTCTCTCTCTTATCGGTATTTAGTATTTATAATAAGATCATCTTTAGTGTTTAGATGTTATTATGATGTTTGTAGTGAGGTATTTTTGTAGTGTTGTATCATGTTGCATTCCGTTTAGGACACCACATCTCTGATTGTTATGTGAGGTTAGCACTAAACTCGTTTAATTTGATTACTAATCATCTTAGGCTTTGCAAACTTGTATCGAAAATCGACTCCATGCTTCTGCTAGGGAACTTTTTATCTGGTCAAATTATGTTGGTGATTTTTGTGTCATCAATCATTTTTGTGTAATGGTGATTTACCCGAGACCAAATGGATTTCAAGTTACGTTATAATACGAGTTCGGAGGTGTGGAGTGCACGCTTGTATAAACTAATTAACTTGATTTCGGGTACGAAAAATGGAAAATGTTGTTAATGTAAGTCAAGGGAAGTTTAGTGACAGAATTCGTGTGCCATAGTGACAGAATTCATGTGTCACTAAATTGTCCATATACACATGTCTTTAATGATAGCGGTTAGCGACAGTTTTAGGTTGTTACAAAACTGTTGCTGGAACATTTAAAGGATGTGTTGATTTTTCACCAAAGGGTGTGTCTTTTCACCAAGAGACACACATATTCCCTACAAGACTACAACCACCATTTAGTTTATATATATGTAAACATATTTTGGTCTTCTAATATATGAACATATTCATATCAACAACAAATACAAAAAAAATTATTCAATGTTTTGCTCTCTTTCTTTTGCCTAGAATTTGAGTGGTTCATTCTTGTTTTATCCCTATACAATTTTCTTGTAACCCAAGGCAATCAATAGGGTAGAAATATTGTATCTATAAAAGTGGGCTTTTACACGATTCAAGAATTTATCCAGCAATATTTGATTATCAAGACCCGAAAACCAACAATGTTTTCAATAGTTTTTACATTAATTACACACAAACTAGACATGTGTTATTTCTTAGTGTTTTCTTAGAAGAAAAATGCTTATTGTGACGAAAAAGATGAAAATTTCCCAAAATCTCTCATATTCTCATGTTATCAAAAGTTGTGGATTTTATTTAAGGTTGGGCTTGTGTCCTAATCGTACCTTATTTTGTCTTAGAAGCTTCCCATCCAAATGGTTGCGGGTTCAAGTCATGCTTAAGAAATGTGAGATAGTTTGTGCCTTTATGGTATAAATATTGTGAGATAATTAAAAAAATAAAAAATTTGAGGACTTTTTCTTCAATATTTTCATTGCGGATTTGGAATGGTAGGAAACAAAATGCTCTATTTTTACAATGACTATCTGACGTAAAACCGGGAATTATCCCGCGTAAATCTGAAAATCGATTTTTCATGTGAACTAGTTTATCGTGAATTCACATTCTCGCTTAAAATTGATCTATATGTTTCCAAATATTTACATAGGAGATCGATTTGAAGAAAATCACAGTCCGCGTTTTGACCAGCCATTGAACAGATGCATGGTTGGTAATGGTATGTGAGATTTTCGAAAGCCTTAAATTGAGCTTGAAATTGAGTGTCCTTAAATTGAGCCGGTCGTATACTTCCCAACCCAAGAAACTACGGCAACTCCGGAACGCATCATGCGGTTTGTTTCAAAGGCATGGGTTATGGTCTAGGAGAACTCATGCTACTATTGGCGTTGGGGAAGCCAACTAACTTTACAATGCAAGCAAAGGGGTGAAAGCTACTCGAGGACCTACAATGAGTTGCGGTTGCTTCGCAAGCAAAACTCGACGGTATAGTTTTTGGAGGTAGGATTTGCTATCAGAAGATCATTTAATTGTTTACTGAATCAACGAGGAGACTAGGCGAATAGTAACTACAAGACACTTTTTTTCACAAAAAAAGGACTCATTGAGCATGAAAAGTTTAAATATATGCAACATTTGTTACAAATGTCCTAAAGTGACTCAACAAAGAATGGCATTCCCCCAAAATCTCAATGAGACATTGCGATAATTGTGCAGATGCTTTGATATATGCAATCGCAGAAATCTTGTTGACATTACTCATCCCCCAACAAGGGAATTCAAATTTGATTTATCGTTCAAGACTGTAGTACAAAAAATGATCGACCTCTTGTAATATACATTGATACAATACTACTATATAATCTTATAGATAAGCTCACTGTCGCTTTTGATGTCTCGGGTGAACAGAATGTTCTACAAGTTATAGGTATGTACCAAGACATGATCATAGCAGCTGTTGAACAATCTCAGATAGGGCTGTATAGGTTCCAATCGATAATGAGACAATTCCGATTGCAATGATTAATATGCATAACGATCCCTACCAACCAAACAAGTACATGCGGGGTAAGAAACTAACAAAGAGATAATGCCACACAATACATTCTCAGATACAGAATTCTAATAAAAAGGTAACAATGTATCATCCATATTCGATTATTTTGCAAAAAAGTTACTTTTCGATGCACCAAGTAACAGTTTGAACTTCGTTACTCCATCATCTAATCACCTTGATTTAGACTATTTACAGTTGTTTTGTAAAGAAAAAAAATTCCAATTTCTCAATTATGTATGTATGTTTCAAGTTTGCATGGATTATTATCTAATGAAAAGTAGTACCACAACTGTGAATACTGAATAATGAAAAAATATCACCAACATGATATCATTTTGTGATACAACTAAAGTTGAAGAGAGTTATGCGTGGATACCTGAAAGCATGTTACTTTTCCCCTTACGATGCGCATAAAGCAAGCACACGGAAATATGAATGACTGGAAAAACAAAAGATGAATAATTAGTGTTGCCATTCAGCGATAAAGCACTAAAAATATTGTGATACTGATCGAGTTAATACAAAGGGTTGAGACATAATCAGTTCATAAGAATATAAGATCAGATGCAAGTGCCAAGTAAACTAAATAATTCAAGGACTTGTTAAGATCAGATGCTGAGTTAATACAAAGGGTTGAGACATTCCACAAAACTTGTTGTCATTAAATTAAATAATTTAAGGGACTTATCAATAATTAGGTATATTACAAATTTGGATATCCGAAGTTTCCGATGATGGTTTTATTAGACCCATTGTTTTAGCTAATTTTTTTCAATTTGGATATCCGGAATCTCGGATGACCTTTATATATCCAAATATCTATATTTTTGGAAAACTATGAGTTCTAAAACAGTTCATAAATCCCATATTTCAACAAAATATCTAAGACCTAAAGACGGTAGCTTTAGCAGCTGTACCTTAAGACCCCCTAAATGTATGACACATGGTGTAGAATGTTTCTCTTTCCTCATATTTATTTTTGAATTTTCATGTGTGTCAATCTTTGTTAGACATAAAATTAAGCCAATTAACAAATTCCCAAAAGATCATTCTCATAGGTGTAGATTTTTGAGTTTTCTAAAACACATCCTAAAACATTTGTATTACACGGTCTCTTATTTGTTTCGTTATAAAGAAGAGCATGAACAAGAACTTGATACGTAGACATATCAATGAAGAGCTTACCACTAGCATTGTGAGAAAAGATCCGATGAGTGACATTACTAGGCCTGTAAAAAAATAAAAGTATCACCATACGTGTTACAACGAAGCAACGAGGTTAATAACGGAAAAACTGTGGAATCATGATAGTTGATTTGATTGCATTTCCACACACCAACTCCCTCCATATTTAACCATTACTAGTATTTTCAAATTTAATTGTACTCCTCTTTTACTGTATTAATTACAAATAAACCATCATTCTTGTAGAGCATAGACAATTCAGGAATGAGTACTGTTTTTGGCCAGTATAATGCAGCATTTCCTTATTTTATCCGAAATTGCTGACTTTTACTAAGTATACTACTACGAGACTACGAGTATTAGTTTTGTAGTTTTACAAAATAACATTTTGAAAAGAATGCTTTTCCAGTAATGATGGGCATACTTAAGATGACAAACTTCAAATAAAGGTGCTGCGTTGACTGTTGAGTGACGGCAGGTATTGCCTTCAGTGAGCACATAATGCAAGATCCATGATGCATTTACAGAATAATATGTACTAACTTAGCATGCATTTTAGCCAATAGGAACAAAAACTATTAGTATGTTAATACGCGAGAGCTTACCAAAGAATGGAACAGAGAGTGCCACGAGTAAAGTAGAGATCACCAAAGCCGTTCTAATGAGAATTGAGTAGATGTGAGACTTTTGACAGTTTGATGGTATCAGCTCCTCCAAACTCTTAGCCACGGGAGATATGGTCAAAGCATATGTGATTCTTGTTAAGAGAATACTATTGTTCCTCATATTCACTTTTAATTGGTGCAGCATTAAAAAAACATATAGTGTACAAAGTACTAGTAAGGGTTTTAAGAGTCTGATCATAGCCTAAGAAAAAGTCAAAAGGATATTTGGTAAGCGGGCTGATTACCTACAAAAGAAAATTCAATATGAATGAGTACAAAGAAAACTACCAGAACTTAATTATGGATTGACTATGTTAAAGTCCACGGTTTAAAGGATGCTTGCAGGATACTAATCATAAATTTTTACAAGTTAAGCTAGCATTTAATTAGTAAACGTACAGTGGCCCAGACAGCAATTTTGGAGGCAAACAAATTTGCAGGCAGGTTGAGAGTGAACTGTGATTCTGTCGAGTCTCCAAACATCAGGTATCCCAAAATCGCTACTCCAGCGTAGAGAAAAGTAACTATTCCAAAGCTTCATGATAAAACAATGATATTAAAAAACATAGAATTACACAAGTTACAAAAAATGTCTTCATCTATAAAATGATAACGATATGACTATTAAGTTTGTGCTACTATTGTGACACATGTAATAATGGATGAGTGCTAGAACAGAAAAATACTGCAAAAGTAGTCTTACCTGGCTAAGAGGACTAGAGGATATTGACTTCGTTTTTCCATAGACACATAGATGTTAGGAAGAACAGCATGCCCTGCATAACAGTAACCGTAAAGCCCAATAGATACAGGCAGAGTGGAAAGGTTCAACATCTTTGTACTTTCAGTTTGAAAGCCAATGTTATCCACCAAACCAACCCAGAACAAGCAGATTACCAAAAGAATCGTTACAAAAACTCCACCAGCTGAACACAAAAGCATAACAACGTTAGAAATTAAAGGAAAGAAATTTATAAAGATATTCCATTACACATGGCACTAACCGGATATGTAACTGAGAACACTCAAGTCGCGGAGCCAAACAGTAGGAAGCACAATAAGAGTGATCAGAATTGCAAACAAATAATTTGAACTTAGTTCATATCCTCCAAGAAATAAATGCGCTTTCGGAAACAAAGAAGTTAGGTTATCACTCTCCAAGATTATAAATTCAACGCATGATGCCTGCAAAGGTGAGATGTGGGTAATCTAATTAAAACCAATGTCAAGACCAAGTGACCAAAACACAGGTAAAACAGCAAATATAACCAATGCACCAGTTGTGTCAGGTATACTTACATATAACTCCACGTACAAAACTATCTGCAAAAGCAAGAGAAAAAAAACTAATTTATCAGTAACCATTCATTATGCAAAAGCAAGTAAAAAAGTTTACTAGTCTTTAAAGTAATTTGTTGTATCTTTAGACTTCCTTCAGATGTAGATTGAGTATTTAACAGTAATAGTTCTCTAGACGAGCTTACAAAATAAGTTCTCTTGTTAAGCTAGTACAAAAGATACATTTATTAAGGGAATTTATGCAGAACAAAAAATATACAAGATTATTTTATTATGACAAATAAGTTGACGGAGTTCGTCTTTAATTAAACTTACAGAGATGATTAGACGTCCGGCTATGCCAAACGCTGCCTCACCAATATCTGGGTAAGTCTTAAGACCAGGCTGACTATCCAAGCAGGACCGGAGAAGTATACCAGTGTAGAATGAAAGCACACAAAATATAAACAATATAGACAGCCCGACCCATCCTCCTTCTTTCACTGCATAAGGAGTAGAAAGAAGTGCTACACCGCAAAGAAGATTCACACCTACAAACAACCATAATTGATCAGAAGAATTTTGATTAGTGAAGATATCACATGTATCAGGTAATCAGGATCAGTGAACTTTCTATAAAAAAAAATTACGAAAAAGTTATAGACATACCATTAACCACAGACTGACCAAATGAACTCTGTCTATTTTGAGCTTTCTGATATTGAGATAACTTTTTGGCAGAAGATGTCAATATTTGACGATGAAGTGAATGATCAGAGCTATAACGCTCTTGTGGTTGCTGCTTGTCTGCTACGGATGGCAAGAGAGGGTTGCTCAAATTAGTTATTATCTTGGAAGTGTGTCTCCTTTTAGGTGACGATGAAATGAATGAACCTCCAAATGATGACACACTAGACGACCCGAGAAAATTCAGACTTGGAGATGCCACACCACTATAAAGATCCATTGACTTTCTAAACAATGACACCAATATAGTATAGTAAATGAGATTAGCCATAGAAGAAATAGCATATAACTATTTTCTAAACAGTTACACTTTTTCAATCATGTGATCTTGTTTATTGGAAACTCTTCTAAACTAAAGGACTCTTTTTAACTTTGTTTACTAGATTTTTGGAAATCAAGCTTATTTGATTTATATAGACAAATGTTTGACTATGATGAGCAAGCTAAAATAAACTGCATCGGCTTTGTTCAGATTAAAAACCTAATGATACTTCTGAACTTGCCTAGACTCGACTACAGTGATTTATTTCACATGTACTGAATTTCATGATTAGTTGATACTTTTGAGTTCAGCTTTACCAACTCAATGAATTAAATTATACTATGAAAATACATAAAAACAGGGGAGGGTTCCAAACATCCAATAAGAGCCTAAAAATTCTTCACTTACAGAGGTCGAAAACTCAAAATAATAAATCCATAGATTAAGTACGTTTATCTGGATGCACAGAAATAATATTGAGAATCTGTCGACTTATATGATTCGAATTTAACTTTATTTAATCGTTACACTTCTCACCAATTTTTTAGTTCTTATTTGATCTTTACCTATATACACAAATGTAAAAATAAGACCAACTCGATAAGGCTCCCAAACTTTAAACGCTGAAAATTTGAACTTCAATAGTCTCAACTTGTTTTTAATCTTAATCGAGTCAATTTTGATTTTTACCTCTAAAATGAACTTTAAAAGCACCTACATAAAGGGAAGGGGTGTACCTGTAACTTTGTGGCCATGATGGGTCCAAAGAATAACGTTTGTCATCATTTTCATCGTCTGAAGAATCGCAGTCCTTCCCATCATCTTCCTCTTCATTCCCATCAAAATCCTTATCTTCGTTTTTGTCTCCACCAAAATTCTTCTCTTCATCCTCATTTTCACTCTCAACATGGAAGATATACTCAGATTCCATATTCTCTATTCCTCTTCAAATCCTAAAAACCAAAAACATCCTAAAATTTAGATTATAATCCATTACACAACACCTTGCTTGTCGATTTTCACATCCTTGCAATAGGGCAAGTACGCATACCAATATGATAACGTCCTAAACAACAACTATCCAACTTATATCATTAGAGCAACATAACATGTTTTTAACATGAAGTTTCTATTGAAATCGTAAACAGAAAATTAAGGCGTGGACATAGCACAACTTTTAATGCAACAAACATGTAAAACTTAAGCATCCTAAAGTAAAGTACAGTTAATCAACACGTACAAACTTAAGCAATAGCAAGACTTATATAATAATATAACATGGCTCTAGAGTATGAAAGGATACTTTTTTATGTGATCGTATATATTAAATTCAGCATTGTTATGCAATATGATGGTAAAAATGTTGGCAGCCAAGAAGAAAGACAAATAGAGGAGCATGCACATACCAAGTGTTACCTTTTGAATGAGTTGAGAATGAGAGCAAGAATCTTGTGTCGGATCTGAGTATGTTTTTATTGATTCGAAGATGTTGAAAATGAGCAGAGGGCCAGAGGAAGAACAGACTTGGCTGCTGCCAAGTGCCAGCTTTGATTAAATTTATATGGATGGATGTCACCCTAAATCATTATAATTCAAATATTATGATAATACTACAAAAATGGAACAAATATAGTATTAGAATTCTATATGTGAGTTAAAAAATAAAGGAAATTTTTTATTTATACATCCCCAATAAACTCTCAAATTACATATATATTGAAGTTTCTTTAACTTAAGTACTCCGTATATAATAATAATAATAATAATAATAATAATAATAATGCCTTCAATCTAGTAGACCGAACGGTTATGTTAGAGGAAGTCCGTCTGCGATGTCCTGCTATCTCTCGTTGGGTAGAGTTCTGCTACTCTAGCCCTGCCAGATTGTACTACGGAGAGCACTCCTTGTGGTCGTGCCAAGGGGTGCAACAGGGTGATCCTCTTGGCCCTCTTTTGTTTTCCTTAGTGCTACATCCCTTCATTTGTAAGATCAGAGACTCCTTTAATCTTTGCCTTCAGGCCTGGTATCTCGATGATGGCACTATTGTTGGGGATACTTTGGTTGTAGGTAAAGTTTTGGAATTAATTACGGAGGATGGTCTGCGTCGTGGCTTGCATCTCAACGTTGACAAAACTGAGCTTTTTTGGCCTAAGGAAGACCACAGGAGCAGGTTGGAAGGTAATTTCCCACTTAATATTTCCCGGCCTTTGCATGGGGTTAAGTTATTGGTGGGCCCGTTAGTGTGGATGTTGATTTTGGTAGTGCGCTTGTCATGAAGAGAGTATCTAAAACCATTGGGCTCTTGGACGCTGTTGCTAAGATTAATGATCCCCAATGTGAGTTGCTTCTTATCCGGGCGTGTGCGGGGGTTTCTAAACTCTATTTTGCTATGCGTACTTGCCCCCCTCGTGTCTTTGAGTCGGCTCAACTTTCTTTTGACATGGCTCTTCTCTCTGCCTTGGAGCGCATTGTCACGGCTTCTGGACCGGGGTACTGACAATGGAGACTCGCCACTCTACCCTTTGCATTTGGGGGCCTTGGCGTTTATTCAGCAGGTGATGTTTTGAATTATGCTTTTGTTGCCTCTCGATTGCAGTCTGCTACTTTGCAGACTAAGCTGCTTCGACATGTGGGTATTGTGACTTCTGGCCTCACTTTCGATGACGCCTTGTGTATGTTTAACAAGGCTATGGAGATTGATTTTCTAAGTACACCAAGTGATGTCGCTGCCCCAAAACTCATGAAAAAAATGGCAGACATATACTTCACTCGGGTTACTAAGGATGTTGAATCTTCTTTTTCTTTATCCCCTCGTCAGATGGCCTTATGGCAATCTCAAAGGGAGGATCACACTTCAGACTGGCTTCGTGTGGTTCCGATTTCTGGGTTGGGACAGACTATGAACGGAAAGACGTACCGTTCTGTTCTGTGCTACCGTTTAGGTGTTCCCCTATTTTCTGTCTCAAAACCTTGTTCAGCTTGTTCAAGGGTTTTTGCTGGGGATATTTATGGGGATCACGCTGTATCATGTGCTGGGATTATCGGGATTAAGCATCGTCACAATATGGTGCGTGACACCCTTGTCGACATCTGTTTTCGATCGGGGATTTCAGCGGGTAAGGAAGTTGATATCGGGCTGGATGGGGGACATGACGAAAAATTACGTCCAGCGGATATGCTACTTTACTCGTGGGATGGAGGTCTGGATGTATGTGTGGATCTGACTGGATCTTCTCCCTTGACTCAGACAGGGATGACTGATTTTGCGCCTGGTCGGGCGGTGACTGATGCTGCACACCGTAAGCGCGGTAAGTATATGGCTAAGTGTGCAGCTATTGGATATGGGTTTCTTCCTTTCTCTTTCTCCTCCTTGGGGGAATTAGAGACGGATGCTGTTACATTATTGAGGCGGATACGTAAGTTTTCTATGGCTCAAGACATTGGGGCGCGTGCAGCTATTCATATTTTTAATAGGATTAGTTTTGCTATTGCCAAAGGAGTGGGGGCCCAGATAGTATCTCGGCTTCCTTCCAATTCCTTGTAATCTCTATTATTCTAATGAAGTGATGTTTAATAATTAAAAAAAATAATAATAATAATAATAATAATAATTTTCTCTAATTTATTGTTACTTTACTCGTGGGATGGAGGACTTGATGTGTGTGTGAATCTGACCGGATCTTCACCTTCGACGCAAATCGGGATGGCAGATTTCATACCCGGTTGGGTCGTGATTGATGCTGCACAACGTAAACGCGATACTTATATGTCTAAGTGTGCGGCTATTGCATATGAGTTTCTTCCTTTTTCTTTCTCTTCTTTGGGGAAATTAGAGGCAAGTGCAGTTACATTGCTGAAGCGGATCCGGAAGTTCTCCATGGCTCAGGATATTGGGGCACGTGTTGCTGTTCATATATTTAATAGGATCAGTTTCGCTATTGCTAAGGAGTAGAGGCTCAGATAGTATCTCGGCTCCCTTTAATTATTGTAAATCTCTTGAGTTTCTTAATAAAATGATTTATAATAATAATAATAATAATAATGTTAATAATAATAATAATAATAATAATAATAAAATAACAATAACAATATTAACAGTTGTTTTCTTCTAAAGCATCGGTGAAGATTTGCGGCGCAGAGATGATATTGTTGAAAAACTAAGTAAATTTTTGTTACAAAATTCACATTATTTAACATGTAGAAAATAATTGAGTAATATATATATTTGTAGTTGTATTTTCGCCTGCAATTTTTTTTTAATTAGCATGTTATTTGAGTATTTTTTTTTTAGATGAGGAAAATTATGAAAATGAATCATGACTAATTAATTGATTAGTAAATTTATTTAAAGGGTATCATAATTATTATTTTATATTATTGCCCAAATAATGCAAAGAATTCAAAAGGTAATTTAGTAATTTTTCTGCGCATAATTTTCCGATAATGTCATGTATGAGTGGTATAGATACTTCTAACCATCTCAACTATGTGACATCTTAACATCGTATCTTCCGATAATTCGGTTCTAGCAACTGAAAACTTATGAACCTTGCAATAGTCATAGAGCTTTCAATAGTCTACAATATTTTTCTGTATAATGTACTAAGCATAAAATTGTTACAACAAACTAACGGGCCTCTGGTCTAATGGTATGGAGGTTTTACCCTCCTAGGCAAGGTTTCAAGTTCGAGTCTTGTCTAGGGCTTATTTTTTTTGTACGAGAAATTTCTGTTTTTGGTCTCATTGCTGTTTAAAATGACAATGGTTTAAGTCAATTCGGAATTGTACCGCCGGGTATTTTTTTATCTGAATGCGTCGGTATTTTTGTAACATTTTTTTCCTCCCTATTTTGCGCCAACAATTTAAAAAAAAAACAAAAAAAAACAATTGGGCCTGCCCAAATTTTTGGCTAACTTAAAATGAATAGTGAAAGTAGGTTAAAAACGCCGTTGTTTTAATTCTAGTATCGTGTTTAGTAGTTTTTTTATAGTCTTACACGTTGTTGCGTCGCGTTAATTTTTTTTTTTTTTTTTTTTACTTTTTTTGCGAATTTATTTTTTTGGTCTCATGTTGTAAAATGACACTGTTTAAGTCAATTCGGAAATGTTACCGCGGGTTCTTCGGGTATATTTGGAATGTGATTAAACAAGCAAGATTACCCGCGCGTTGCTGCGGGCGTTAATTTTTCGCGCGTTGTTGCGGGACGTTAATTTTTTATTTTTATTTATTTATTTATTTTTATTTGTTTTTTCGCGCGTTTTTTTTATGTTTAATAGTGTAAGTTTATTTTTTCTTGCACGTTACTGCGGGGCGTTAATTTTTCGTGCGTTGTTGCGTGTCATTAATTCTTTTTTTTTCCTTTAATTTTGTGCGAGTTTATTTTGTCGGTCTCATATTTAATAGTGCGGGTTTACTTTTTCAGTATCGTGTTTAGTAGTTTTTTTTATGGTCTTACGCGTTGTTGCGTCGCGTTAAAATTTTATTTTTTTTATTTTTTTATTTTTTTTGCGAATTTATTTTTTTGGTCTCATGGTGTAAAATAACACTGTTTAAGTCAATTCGGAAATGTTACCGAGGGTATTTTTTTTATGTCAATGCGTCGATACTTTTGTAATATTTTTTTCCTCTCTATTTTGTGCCAATAATTTTTTTTTAAAGAAAAAAAAACTAATTGGGCCAGGCCAAATTTTTAGGGCTTCTTTTTGGGCCAGCACTGTAGCACTGTAGCAGTGCTACAGTGCTTAAAATGAATAGTGCACATAGGTCAAAAACGGTGTCGTTTTAAATCTAAAATGTGTAAGATAGTAATTTATTTTTTATTTTTTTTTATTTTTTTTGCGAATTTATTTTTTTGGTCTCATGGTGTAAAATAACACTGTTTAAGTCAATTCGAAAATGTTACCCCGGGTATTTTTTTATGTCAATGCGTCGGTACTTTTGTAACATTTTTTTTCTCCCTATTTTGTGCCAACAATTTTTTTTTAAAGAAAAAAAAACTAATTGGGCCGGGCCAAATTTTTGGGCTTCTATTTGGCCAGCACTGTAGCACTGTAGCAGACAGTGCTTAAAATGAATAGTGCACATAGGTCAAAAACGGCGTCGTTTAGAATCTAAAATGTGTAAGATAGTAATTTTATACACTTATGACGGCTATGTTCTCCAATACGTTAAGCTGAATATACTATTACTTAGACAAGTTGATATTTGATATATACATTTTTTTTTTATTATGTCGATTCCGGCTACACTCTATCATCAGAAATATACAGTGACCTTATAAAATAAAAAACATGGGAAATGGGCATAGTCCTTAAATATGAACCATAGTTTCAAAGAGAAGCCCGACCCAACTGTATTTGCTTCCAAAATTACAACATAGATAGGCAATTAACCTTAACATTAAATTGACTTGAAATTGAACACAGCATGCCTCAATTGATCACTGGACATCATGACCATGGATAGTTCCAAAGATGTTGAACTTGAAATTGAAAAAATGCTTTTAATCTTGGGTACTTGATGACAAAATGATAGTGGCAACTAAAACGAGAGTCTTGCCGTGAGGCTTGATCAATTGGAGAGTGAACTTGCAAGATTTAAATTTAACATATCATCATAGCCTTTGAACATTGAGACTTTGCATCTAGTTTTTATAATAGATGTCAATTATATTGAAATAGAACCAATGAGTCATGCCCTTTTGATACATGATTTGCTGGTTAACGCATTCAAGTTCCTCTGGACTTGATCTATACATGTCAATTATATTCAAATTTTCCGTCTAATGTGAAATACTGAAATAGTTAGACCCGGTAGTTTTTGCTGATTTTCTCAAAAATTTAGCATTTTAGAATTACACGTTATGAAAGTTATCTACATAGTGGTAGAAAGTAAACGAGCAACAACAGAAAATGAAAGTTATCATTCTTTTGCTACTGTATTAAATTTTCTTATTAGGAGATAGTTCATTTTGAAAGTTGCTAAACTACTCTAGCCAATTACAATTACAAGAAATTTTTTTCTTTTTTTTTGCCTAACAGAGATCCAATTGGAGAACTTTTTAGGAGAAGCTCTTTACAGGTTTTTTGTTTTGTTAAGACACTCGCATTTCTAAATTGTCATGACATCCATATGGTCTGGTCGTTTGAACCACTGCATAGCATCTTGCTATGGTGTTTTATTAAAATTTTCTCTTTTGCCGTTACGAAATAGGTTTTCTTATTACCTCGGGGTCATAATTCATACAAGTACAATTTTTTAAAATCGACATTTTCCGTAAGAAAACAATCTAGTACTTTTTTTACCGTATAAAACAAGTAGAGCTCAAACTTCAATGGATGAAACTATGAAAGGAAAGTTGTACCTGGTCTTTATTTCAAGGGTTTTTCTAACATGTGCCCCAGGGGCACATGTTAAGGTGGGGACACAAATTGTGTGTCACAGCCTGATTATCCAGCAGTTATTGTTATTAATCATTATCAGGCCCCACAAATAACTGCTGGCCAATCAGGCTGTGACACACAGCCTGATGTCCCCACCTTAACATGTGCCCCTGGGGCACATGTTAGAAAAACCCTTATTTCAATAATCCAAGAGTCCATTGCTGCATTTTTTAAGGAAGTGATTTGTATCACGGTTTTCAAGATCGGGATCCTAACTAAGATCGTTTTTGTCTTTGTAAGATTGGATCTTAAGATTGTACTATAATGTCATTTTTTTAATAGTTTTTGAAATATTATATAAATCTACATATTATTATATATTATAAAACACAAAATTATATAAATATTAATGTTGTCATAAATTATGTTTATGAAATGATTAAGAAGATTAATATGTTGTTTATTTTAATTGTACAAAAAACAATTCATAAATTTGTAGTTTTTTAGTTTGAGGTTCGAGAAAAGTAAGATCGGATTGGATTAGATTTTAAGATCTTATGGTCAAGATCGGGATCCTATAAGATCTTATACTTGCAAAGATCCTATGTAAGATCCGAATCGTTTTAGCTTTGTAGTATCGTAAAATCGTAAGATCCTAAGAACAATATCGGGATCTTAACAACCATGATTTATACACATATTTTTATTTTAACTTCTTAGATAACTGAAGAGTCAAAATAAAATCATGCAAACGTCTATGATATGTGATGTGTCGTTGTGTGGTGTATATTTTATTGATTCAAGTTTTAAATTTATATTTTGCCGACTAAACCAAAAACAACACTTTAACGGGCAGTGTACCCGATCGGTAGTAGTTTCGTGGTAAGTAAGGTGTCAAACACTAGAAGCGAGGTTAAATCTATCAATTTAATTAATATTTTAGTTATCTAATCTATGTTAATTCTATTCTATTTTAAACCTATGTTAATCCTATGTCAGTCTAAATTCTAATTCTAACGGGAAAATGGGGTTTTCAGCCTGAGAGACTGGCACAGTTTGGTTGGTGACTACAATCAATTCAAGGAACTTTTACCCACATAAGCTAATTAACAAAAGATAAAAGAGCAGTCGAACCTTATATAAGAAAATTGTATTAACCATTATCAATCCAATTAGAAAGTTGGTTTGTTTATTAAGTGCAATGATTTCTTCTCTCAAGGTGGCATATCGTTCTTAATACTTAGGCGTTACATCATCTTAAGACCTAGACACATTAATTCTGTCACAATTAAAGCATCCGCATAAAGCATCCTTATTTGCTGATTATAATCTATCTTAGGGATTAAAGCAATGGTGAGCTTGTTAAACCCTAACTCATAGAGACTTTACCCACTTACTGCTTAATGGTAATTTATACACTAGTAGTCCACTTGTCCAACTATCCAATGGAATCAGAACGTTACTTGTTGAATTATCTAGGTCGCCTGCTAATCAACACGATCAATAAGCATTGGCAATATCCAATTAACTAGTTAAGCCCGAAGCGTATCCTAGACACAGACTTAGAAGGACAATATTTGTGTAACTATAATTCTAGATGTATAAATTACTATATGGAGAGCTATCCTAGACTCTAGATCTACTTGGTCAGCTTCACTAGATCTAGTTGAATGATAGGTCGCATACAAAAGCGCGTAAACAAGTATAAATTAATAAACATAAACAAGCATACAACGATAAATAAAGAAATCGAGATAAACAAATACCAAACATTCAGATCTTCATAATAATGGCTAATACCCGAAGGTATTAGCCTTCAAACGTCCTAATAAATACAAGAGCAATTATTTAGCCAGGGTAAACTAATCGAGTTAACGAATGATACCAAAAACTGAACGATTACTAAAGTATATGGAATTACACGATGTCTTCTATGGAATGGATAACGTTGCTCGACCTCTTCTACTCTTTTTCTCCTTTGAAAATCGACTTTTATGATTTAGGTATCGAGAATATAATTTAGCACACTCAAAACTCGTTTTTGAGTTTTCTATTTATAAGGTCTGGAAGTCGGTTGGATACGGCGTATCCAAGTGTTCGTTACGGCGTATTGGGGTTTCTTGGTGTAGGGATCACGCTTGATATCTTTCAAAATATTATATTGATTTTATATTTTGAATACGGCGTATTGAGTCTCTTTGGATACGGCGTATTAGGCTTATTCCTCTGTGGTCTTTGGTGAGTGCAGGCATGGATACGCCGTATCTTCCTTGATGGATACGGCGTATTGGTCTTCAGAATAGTAATCTTTAAAATATCTTTATTTAAGCTTCAGAATGCGCGCCTTTTGCTATTTTTCACTAATTACTCCATAATTACTGCAATTCTCAAATATAAACGATTAAGTAACAATTCTTTGCAATAACTATACAAAATGGGTTAATAACATGGGATAAATGATGCTATAAAATATACGTTATTTGATGTCATTAAATATCCTTCCACTTGAATCTTACTTGTCCTCAAGTAGCCTTTAGAGGTTTGTAAAAATGTATCCCTAAGGATATTTTCCGTTAAAGCACTTATTTACATGGGAGAAATGATGCTATAAAATAGACGTTATTGGATGTCATCAAATATCCCCCCACTTGAATCCTACTTGTCCTCAGGTAGCCTTTAGAAGTCTATAAAAATGTATCCCTAAGGATATTTTCTGTTAAAGCATTTATTTGATCTATTACAAGTACACAACCAAACACCTCACGAAATAAGAAGATGAAAATACTCAAATCACTCAACTAATCTATGTGGTAACATGTAACTAATTCTCTCAATTGCTCGGTCGTGACGAGTATTCTATCATAAGCTTGGCAAGGATATGTTAGGAATACGAAAAAGTCTCGGTCACTTCCAATATATCGTTATGTAGCTCGTAGTATAATATTTGGAAACTAGCTAAGCTAATCGGGTCAACATAAGATGCCCCTTATGTTGACCGGCTCATGTAAGTGTATAAATACCCTCTCTATGCCTTGGAGAGGGTGGTTGGTTCATTTTCATAATACAAGTTTCTTTCTCTCACTAAGTGTTCTAACTCACTCTTTCTCTCTTTAGAATTTTCTGATGGAAGTAAATTGTTGTTAAATAAAAATCAAGAAAACAATAGATAAAGACTACATATACAAGTTGCTAAACACTTTTTCCTAACCGTTACTATGATAAAGACACAACTATTTACAACGTCTTGATCATAGATCAAAAACAACAACCTAAGTTGGCGTTCCCGTAACGATCAACTTCCCAATCATCCTAAAACTTTACATACTCTACAAGGTAAGTGGCGATATCTACCACTTGTACAATACTCTACATCGTTTGAATTTTAGAACGTAGTCAACGAATAATTCGATCCTTCCGTGTAAATTCCTTCGGTAATACTCCTTGCGAAACGATTGTCTTCAAACTTTCTTTCTTTATCTTTTTGTATTTTTTCTCATATTTTTGATTTTATTAGAATGAGAAACTCCCCTGATATTTGCTCGGTAGATTCTCCAAGTTGCGTTTATGAGCGAGATTGTGTGCTGGAAAAGTGTCTGAATCCTAGCACGAACAACACACACATAGAATTCCAGAAAATATATATTTCACTAACTTCGTCGTTATTTCTTTCACGAGGTCCTGTAGAAAATATAGGAAAAACAGGTGCATTCCTATCTTGGTATCTACGGTTAATTTAAACTAAACTAAACAAACTAGTTACGGGTCAATCTGGTGAATACGCCGTATCAAATTAATGAATACGCCGTATTGCCAGAACTGACAACAATGTTTTTAAAGTGAAATAAAATAAAAATTGATGACGTCCAAACAATTAATACGACGTATGGTATGGGGCGGATACGCCGTATTGATGTCTGGGAAGACAGACTCGATAACAAAATTAAATAACATTCTAGGTTGTCTCTCGGGAAGGACTTTTTTTTACAGCAAAGTCTTTAAGTTAGACTTTTCTTCAGCTCCTCTTTTACTCAGCTCTAGTCACCATCCATCCTTCGTCCATTATACGAAAGATTTCTTGGTAAGCTAGGCATGCCTATTTTCTTGTGATAGTAAGATCGTCATATTCGTCTTCTTTTAAAGCAACATACTCATCATCATTATTAAACGAATATTTGATCATCATATATCTCCTTACATTGCATATCGACGATTCACGAACTTCACATAATTCTTCTCTCTCATGATTTATCTCATAAGCATCATCATAGTTTGCATATATGTTCCATCGTTTCATTTGTTCGGAATGCGACTCATCATCATCATCCTTGATAAATCCTTCTATGATAGCTTTGTTTCTTAAAGCCTCATTTTTTAATTCACAATCTTCCAAAGCTTCATACCATTCGTAATCCTGATAATGGAGTTAGTTTCCAATAATGTAAGTTCCGGGTAAGTTTCCTCCATTACAGTATCCATCATCTCTCTAACTATAGGTCGGCCAATCCGAACATCTAGTCTTATAATTGAAAGGCTTGCACGTATGTTTGATTGGTGTTGGCTCTTTCCATATTCCATTATCAAGCCATGGCTTGTCGTACACCCATGGTACATCTTCATTCCATTCGTAGATCCAGTCGTCTTTGTAATCTTCATAGGTCTTAAACCCCATAATATCCATCGTAAGTAAGTCTGGATCTACTTTGAGAAGGTAATTAAATTCGTTGAATGTTGAATAGAGAGGTGTCTCATAGTTAAATATATTAGTGTCGATTCTAAAGACTTCAGCAATTTCATCTTCATCATCAAAAGATTCCTCGTTAGTGAGCTCTACTTCATCATCTCCTCTGATCCAGTAAATCTATAATGCTTTCATAGTATAATGATCCATTGTCTTGTAGTTGAAAATTTTTGATGCCTACCATTCAATAAATGCAACATCAGACGGATCATACCCCATGTCGTTATCAGCTTCATGCTCCAAATCATTATCTATTTTAGAGTTACATGGGATGTTAGTAACTTCAACTTCATATGTGAATAAATCATCATACATTCCGCTTAATCGACTGACTTCCTTGTTGAAAACTTCAAGTGGTGTATCGCAAGTGAGCCAAACATCTTCAACCTTAACATCCTTAATTTTCTCGAACTCTCCTTTGATAACCTTTGTCATTCTTACTAAAAATATCCAGAAAATTATCAGTAGAACCAGCGGAGAAAGGTATATATAAAAAATATGGGCTTTAAGTTCGAGAATAGAAAAGAATTTTATCAGATAATCGATACGCCGTATCCAATGGAAGTGGATACGCCGTATTCAACTGTCGACCAGAACAGTGTATTTAAGAATAACAATTAAATACGCAAACAAATAAACAAACAAATATACAAGCAAACAATTAAAGACAAATATACAAATATTATATAATATACAAGGATATCCACTAATCTAAATTACACTAATCCTACAGGTTAGATCTAATCTAATGTTAAAAACCAAAATATCATATAAAATCAAGATTAATTTTCACTCTTCGGCAGCGGCGCCAAAAAGCTTGATGTGTCGTTGTGTGGTGTATATTTTATTGATTCAAGTTTTAAATTTATAATTTG
>BQNB010100058.1:5587-24790 GCA_026074375.1 Tanacetum coccineum | reverse complement strand
CGGATTAACATTCATTTCTTTTTGTTCTTTATTCACTCTATAAAAATTTCACGTTGTTCGTAATTCATTAATCGTTACTTAAACTTTCACTTGGATACTCACAAAACAAGCCCAACTAGTATATATATATATATATATATATATATATATATATATATATATACATATATATATGATAAAGATCAAATAAAAAGACAAATATTCGTGAGAAGGATAAAAAGATTTATTTTTTTTAAAAAGTTCTCAAAAAATTCTGAAAAAATTCCACAAGATCGTGTATGTTGGTGCATGAAAAAGTTGTAAAGGAAGTTTTTCTAAAAGTGGATAGTTTTGCCGAAAAATTTTTATTAAAAAAAACGTTTGTGCATTAAATCGGTTTTTTGTGCATCAAAAATTTGTTTTTGTACCCAACTTCTTTTGACTTTTTGCATCAAAATTTTATTGCGCATGAACTATAATAAGTCGAAAAATTTGTGCATCAAATTTTTTTTGTGCATCAAAATTTCTTTTTTTGCGCATTAAAAAAACGTATAAAAACTCAAAATTAGAAAAACTTCTTTTACAAAAGTTTTATGCACCATTTTTTTTGGAATTTTTCGAAAACTTTTTTAAAAAAAGTTTTCTTTTTATCCTTCCCACGAATATTTGTCTTTTTATTTTAACATTCCTCTATATATATATATATATAAGATAAAGATCAAATAAAAAGACAAATATTCGTGAGAAGAATAAAAAGATTTTTTTTTTTTTTTAAGTTCTTAAAAAATTCTGAAAAAATTCCACAAGATCGTGTATGTTGGTGCATGAAAAAGTTGTAAAGGAAGTTTTTCTAAAAGCGGATAGTTTTGCCGAAAAAAATTTATTAAAAAAAACGTTTGTGCATTAAATCGGTTTTTTGTGCATCAAAAATTCGTTTTTGTACCCAACTTCTTTTGACTTTTTGCATCAAAATTTTATTGCGCATCAAACTATAAAAAGTCAAAAATTTTGTGCATCAAAATTTTTTTGTGCATCAAAATTTCTTTTTTTGCGCATTAAAAAAACGTATAAAAACTCAAAATTAGAAAAACTTCTTTTACAAAAGTTTTATGCACCAACATACCTGATTTAATGGAATTTTTTTAGAATTTTTCGAGAACTTTTTAAAAAAAATAATTTATTTTTATCCTTCTCACGAATATTTGTCTTTTTATTTTAACCTTCCTCTATATATATATATATATATATATATATATATATATATATATGAATATAACCTGTTTGACCTGGCGGTTCAAATGGTTGAACCGGTGACCCGGTCACTAAACCGGGTCAACTAAAAAACCGGGTTTTAAAACATTGGTAAAAAATCTTAATTAACTTACCTTTTTCAACAATTTGCCTTTAAAAAAAATAGCGATCGTCAACTTATATGTTATCTTGACATAATAAGTTTTAATTATAAATTTTCCGGAAAAAATTTCATTGTTCTATATAACCTCTTAGCTCACCCGACACGGCAATTATATTTCAAGAAAAAAGTGTCCCATGTTAAGACTTCTGTATCATAATTGAATGATCACCTAAGCTGGTGAGAATATAATCAAACGAGGAGTAATAATGATGGTTGTCTTTTTTGACATCCATGAAACCGCGAAATGACTTTTCAACAGTTTAAAAACGTTAGTCATTGCCACCCATAGAAAACTCTCTATAATTGTAGAACTTTTGGTCTAGACACACTGAATATGTCAAATAAGACAGCTTCGAAGTAGCAAGATAAGATTAATAAGTACTCCCTCCGTCCCACATTAAGTGTCCACTTGACTTTTTCAAAGTCTTTTTTTTTCAACTTTGACCTTAATGATTTCTTCTTATGTTATATGATACTTGATGCAAGATATATGA
The DNA here is from genome assembly GCA_026074375.1 of Tanacetum coccineum. Taxonomy (NCBI): domain Eukaryota; kingdom Viridiplantae; phylum Streptophyta; class Magnoliopsida; order Asterales; family Asteraceae; genus Tanacetum; species Tanacetum coccineum. The sequence continues at coordinate 22,903 of BQNB010100058.1, read as the reverse complement.
ATGGATAGAGTTTTGAATATATTTTTCGTTGGTAGAATTTTCGTTCAATATTATATAACACAAACAAAAATATTTATGGTCAAAGTTGTGAAAAAAAGACTTAAAAGATTCCATTGTGGACACTTAATATTGGACGGGGGGAGTAATGCTTAAAAATAGTAAAGTGAATTGCCTAATCTATTCCCGTTAATACCTCTTCATACTTTGAAATATTTGAAATAGAAACAAAGAAAAAAAACTATACATCTACGGGCATACAACCTTTCAAATTTGCAAATAGAAACTAATAAATAAAAACTTAAAATCACACGTTTTACAAATGAAAAGTTAGACAAACAAAAACTTAGACACACACGGTTATACCAACTTTAAACAAACATGGTTTAAAATAAAAATATATATTTAATAGTGTTGTCATCTCAGATGATGATGAGGAGTTACCAGCGTCAGTTGTTAGACGTTACACGAAACATTGAAGCACTATATCTACTATAATTATTTGCAACTATAAAACCTCGTCGCTATGAACGGCTACACGTCTAGTATTTAGAAAAAAGGCGTTTATATTATATACCATCTCACACAAACAAAATAATCTCACACAATTGTCCATGACGAACTTGAGCTATACAAAAAGGTATGGGCCGGGTTCGAGCTTTATCGTTAAATATTGAAACATATCTTTGTCGTTAATGCATGATGAAAACTAATATATACTGATTATGATCTAATTACTAAACTTTTGCCCGGAAAGAAAAATTATAGATCATCGTATGCAAATTACTCTTTGCTACCAATAAGGAAAGATTATGAAATGAACAATTTTTTCTGGGTAAATGACCTTTACACAAATTCCACTCACTTAAGAGTTATAGACCTCGATTAAGTGCTATTTCAACTTTTTATTTGAAGGTATTTCAGATATTTGGTTACCGATAATGTAAAATCTTATCGATATATATCTTAATAGGTTAGACTTTCACTTCCAATAATTTCATTAGATTATTAGACACATAACCTTATATTACACCATTATATGTGAGCTAGCATGATACTAATATATATATAAACCTATATTTTTCCTCTAGTAGACCTAAATTATTAATGTTCATTGCCATTCTTCACACTGGAAGTGAGAGTGACAACTTTACACCTCTTGGAAACTGTGATGGGCTAATGGCCACCTATATACTCGAATATACTGAAAGTGTGCTTAATTAATGATTCCAGAAACCGTATATGAAACTAAATTTGTTTGACGACTTAAACATGGCTACAAAGGTATAGTTTTTACAGTAAATTCTTTTGTCTTTGGACAAAGAGTTTTTATGGTCAATTTAAAAACAAAGACGATGTAAAACATTAGTGGAAGCTTCCCAGAAACCTCTTGCAACTTAATGATCCTTTTTCCATGGGCAGGTTGGCCGGATATATTTCTTAACCTTGGATTATAGCACAAAGCCTTCCATTTTAACATAGATTGCTTAAATTATATTCAGCATAATCCATTTGGTTCAACACGAAATCTTGCCATTTAACACCATAGCAAGATTGCTAGAGGATAAGCTTCCAACGCCAAGCTAGCTATTTAATTATTCCATATTTTGTTGGAGATGCGACTTAAAGTTATTTCATGGTTATTCTACCCCCTCAAATTTCTTTAGAATTTCCCTACCATTGCTAACTTCTATGATCATGAAAGTGTAAAAGTCCAACTCGCTACAACAAATTAGCTTACAGTACAAATTTTTCTTCGACACTTTCAATTTGTTGGAATTAAGATCATAAGCATGTTCTGTCTTTACTCAACTTTATGAAACACTTTTAGATCATATGTACTTAGGATAATGTCTGTATTAGTATTAGACTTAGTGCAGGCCCAAGACTTGTATAATTAACAAGCCTGCACGTTTAGGAAGCCTGGGCCAAAGGCCAACAGGCATATTTGACAGTTAAGGTTGTTATGTGACAGTTATTGATAAAGGGACATAACTGTTGGTTCAAGAATGAACCAACACACCCTTTCATCATACCTGTTCACATAGTATATAATGTAACTTGTAAAAAAACATCTATAACATCAATATTCGTATACATACCTCTGTGTCTTTTTACTTTGTGCATTTGACCCATTTTACCCACTGCAAAACCTATTCCCAAACACTCCTTCAGGAAAACAAAATCATGGTAAACACAAGTGCCTTCTTAGAGGCAAATTGGCATGCAAAGAACAAGTGCATAGGCCATCCACAACACAATTCACACGTAATATCGCAAGATTGTCATGTTGAAACTTCCTCTCGTGTGAGAAACTCGTCCCTAAAATTTATCTATGCATTTTTGCTGCTTCAGCTTTGGGAAGTCTTCAAATTCATAGGTTTGGACTTTCTTTTCTATCTGCCAAAATATCCATGTTCTTTTTTTAAAGGATTTTTCCGATAAATGTATAACTCCAAAAAAACAATTCAGTACAACGGATGTGGGTGAATCTCACATCTCAGCTCGTTACATAGGCGGTAGTTAACATAACAAACACAATTACTCAAAGGAGGATACGACTATAACTTGATTACAATTGACTCGAAAAACATCAAAATTAATTTATTTCTTCTTTCGATCACGGACCGTGATATCAAAATCATCACAAATAGCCTGAAGGTTTTCAGACATATCATGACTTTCATAAAGATCATCATCATAAGGGTCGTAATCATCATCTTGTTGCCTCAAGGTTTTCAGGCAACGGAACATTTTAAAAAATATCCATGTTCTTTTAAAGTGTAAAAATATCCATGTTCTTTTAAAGTGTAAAGAAGCATGATGTATTAATCAAGTTCTACTCTTATTTCAAACATCTTACCTTAAAAAACACTGATCTCACGTTTATATCACATCACCTATTTCAGAGTTTAGGTTATTATATTGTATGAACATAAGATTTAGAAACACGTATAAACATGCAAACTAGGATAATGGTATTATATATGTTTGTTATTTCCTTGACGATCTCAATTATTCTAAGAGAACACAAACTAATAAATTCAGTGGATCATATAATTTGTCAAAGTGTATATGATTAATTGTAATATTCCATGAATCTTGATCATAGCTTTGGAATAATAAGGCACCATTTGTCTAATTATGTAACATGGGAATTAATAGAAGATAAGACTAAATGTTATGGAGTATTAAACCTCAAGAGTTTCCATATCATGGTCCGGAAAAATGGATTCTGTAATAACATTATAATTACAAGTCAGACGATTATACATCTCGTTTTGTTTGTTGATTTAGTAATTAATTGGGTAATAAATAAAAAGTTCCCAATGTGACATTCATATGCTTTGTGAAATATTCTGGTAGAGACCCATGTCCATCCCGTTGTATGCTATCGGAGCATACATCCACTTATCATCTGAGCTGAGTAACTGCAAGATTTTACGAAGATAATTAGACACCGGTAACATGTATTTACAACCTTCAAGTTTAGAAAATATAGGCTTTTTTTTTAATTTCACGAATGATATACAGTCTAGTCTCTACTAATCTTACCTTAATTTGAAGCTGCAAGAACTTCACATAGTGAACTGCTTCTTCAAGCATTGTGCTAATGTCAACTTTTGTACCATTTGGCACAATGGTCTGAAGAGTTTTAAGTCTTTCATTAATTCTTTCTCTTCTTTTCTGTAAAAGTAAAACCGAAACCCATATTAGCATATAAACTTATATATTAGACACACTTCAGTTTGTTGAAATATATAAAGTGTCTAAATCCAACTAATCTATAGAAACTTACCCTGGCATAGATGCTTTGGGGGTCGGTTGCAGCACCTCTACTAGCTCTTGTTTTCTCAGTTGAGTTATTTGCTCCTCCCTCAAATTCTTGAGAAGCATTTGATACATCCTCAGAGCCGCAAAAACTTGAACTTTGAAAATCCCCTCTTCCTTTGCTATTTATTTGATGACTCTCTTTGTCGCCATCATCTTCATTTCTATTAATAGTAGTGATCATCTTCTGATTCTTCTTTGGTGGCGATTTTTTCGTGCTTTTCTGTTAAAGGATGTTGAGTTACACTTTGTAAGATTTTCATTATCACAATCCATTTACGTGTCTAACATGCTTGAGATGGAATACAAGGTAATTGCATACTCTCAAAATAATAGGATGCATTGCAAGATATACTTACATTATCTCTTGAAACTCGGCTTTTCTTCTTGGGGTTCATATCCATTCGCCCGGTGTTTCCTTCTTCCAATAGAATGGGAAGTTCGAGCATTTCGTACTTCCTCTTGAAAAAAGTTTCCTTGCCCACATCACCAACATTGGGCACATGCTGACCGGTAGAATTTTCCTTTTTACCCTTCTCAACAACCTCATCTTGATTTAAATATAGTATATCTTCCATTGCTTCATCAGAAAATACTTGAGCTAGCAACGAAAAGTTGGTATAGTCACCTTCCATGACACATACAGCATTAGACTGATTAGACACATTATCCGGAAGTGTATTAGAGGGGGCGGAAAATTGGAAAATATCGTGGGTTGGGTAGGGAGGAGAGTCTGTAGAGTTGCTACTTTCTTGCGAAAAATAATTATGGTAGTTAGATTTAAGATCATGATCAGAAGGATAGGCTAAATTAATCTGATCATCAACGACACTCGAATTAGAGCTATTAGATTCATTGGAACTTGGCCAAAGAATAGAAGGATTTAAACCATGTTCATACTCATTCGAGAACAATTCATGGCCCATTAAATGATCCGAATTCTGATCACAAGAGAACATTGAGCTTAGATTCATCCATTCTTCATTAAGAACATTTCTATAAGACTCCATCTTATTATAGTGTACTTTTAATTTGTGGGAAAAGTTATATAGATCTCTCTAGTGAGAGAATTATGTAATGTACAAGAAATGGTGTTTGAATGTGCTGAGAAATGAAGAAGATGAGGAACGTATTTATACCCTTTCCAAGAGTTGTAAAAGAATGTTATGATATTGACTTCACTATAATAATTGCAAATTATTCACTTTGTTAGAGCTCGAATCTAATTTTTTTTATAGAAACCAAGAGTCTACTGTGGGCCAAACTACCAGACAAAGTTATAAAGACCTCTTTAAAAAGTCATTCGTACCATCTATGTTTCATTTTTTTATTTTTTTATTTTAATTTTTTTTTATAATTTTGTTTATGTTACAAAACTGTGAAACGGAAAGTACGGAACAAAAATTATAAAGTTTAACAAGTCAAAAGTATTAAACTGTCAAAAAATACGAAGCAGAAACTGATAAAACACTGTGTTGTACTGTAAATAGGAAGACAAAAGTACCAAAAAATACAAAAATATCCGTACTTTTTGTGGACAACGAGATACCAATAATAGCACCCGTTTGAGATAACATACATATACCATAAAATCCCACCTTTTCGGCTAAAGCTAATGGTTAATGTCTTTTCCAGAAGTAAGGTCCAAAGAATTTTACGCACTTGAAGAATCGTGTCATAAATTAATAGTTAGAAGAACATGTCATTTTAAAAAATATATATACAGTGTCACATATTAAATCTTCATATTGTTTGAACATATTTACATAGACGGAAAAAGAGATATGAACGTGTAATAAACAGAAGATGAGTCATGATAAATTACATGTATATATTTCAAACCTCACAGATGATTATAAGTGTGGACAATTGATTAAATTGAACACAATTTGCAGTCATTTAAAAGGTAAGAAAACAATAAATAGCGCATTATTATAGTGAAAGAGTTTTGCTAACCATCTAATCTCAAAACATAGTTAATTAACATCATATCATCAGACGTTAAATGATTATATTTTAAAACTAGAACTCTTTACTTTTAAAGATAAGATATCAACACATTAAGTAATAAAAATTAACTAGTAAGAAATGTTAACACTTTCAATTTACTCATGTGATCGGCCATTCTTGTTTTGTAATGTATTATTTTTACTCCGTAATAGTAAATCACTAATCAGTACATAGAATAGAGGACGGATTCAGGATTTTCAATAGGGTGTTGCACAAAATAAATGTTGAGCCAACTAAACTTACGGCGTAAAAAACTAAAGTAGCACAAAAAAAATTAGGGGTTGCACATACCAAAAAAAGGTCATTATTGAAATCTTATTGCACTTCGCGACCTAAAATTGGGTGTAGCCCGTGCTACACTCGGCACCGATGTGCGCAGATTAGAAAGAAAAAAAGTTGTCAATAAGTACATTGTCATAAATAGCAATGAAAAATAAAATTGAAAAAAAAGTTCGTCGAAAGTATATCAAAGTGCCCCTCTATATAAAGATGATTTAATTCTCGTCGCGATGGTATGTTTCGTTTTGCGTAACGATTAACGGTTTGTGAGATATTTAATTTTTAAAAAAGAGATGGTAAGTGGGTTTTTCATATTTTGATGAAAAAATGAGTGCTATCATTGGTTCATTGGGTCTATGCTAAATTTTGGATCAACGTTGAACTTTGGCTGCATATATATATCTTGCATAAATAAGAAGTCGTGCGTTTATTAAATATGTTTCAACCGAAAAGAATATTGTGTCTGTTTAACATCGAAAGTAAGATCTTACAAGATATTAAAGAAATAAATAGACCAATCAATATGGAATAATTGGAGTAACTAATTCCAATTCTGGCGATGGATCGTAACAACTAACAAGTACTTGGGTACTATGAGTATGGAATAAGGGAGAGAACGTGGGAAGTTTTTCTGATCAACAATGTATGTATTAATATCAATTGTTTATTGGATATGAATGTTTGAATATAATTTAACATGAACCTATAGGGTGGACGTATGGTTGAGGGTTAAACTAAAGATTGAAACGTTGGTGGCCTCATCAAGCAACCAGCTTATTTCAGTTTTCTAATCTTAAAAAGAATCTTATACTAGTTATAAACAATATACTAAACTGATCGAAGCCATGTTCTGTCTCCTCATATACCCTACAACTTAATCCTTGACTGGTATCGCTATCTTTTTTACAGCATATGAACGTTATATTATGATATAATAACTCGTTGGCTAATATCAGTTTCTAATCTTTTTTCTTAACGGAAAACATTCTATAGATGAAAAAGATAGGTTAAAGCCACTACAACAAAAATGACTTTGTGTCACGTGAAGAATTTAGCGACCAAACATGTCATCTATGCAGACCACAATTTCACCAACTCGTTTATGTTAAAAGTTTGACCCGGGACTCACATTTTTAGCAACGACTCATGTGATTGCTAAAAGTACCAATGAATTAAATATTTTTCTTTAAGGTTAAATAATTTCTTTTATTTAAAATAAAAATAATTTAGCCTGCCTAAAGGAATTTAGCCCGTCAAAACCTCTGGATAACCACTCACTCACCATCCACCTCAGCGTCACTTCAGCTTTCTCTCTCCTCTCACTTTCTCTCCCTCACTCTCACCTTTCATCTATTTTTGTTATTATCCCTTACTTTTCATACCCATTTTTTTATTTACATAATTTTATTCATAAACTAAAAACGTAAATATCAACGTAAACGTACGAAATTAATAAAAAAGTAAAACGTAAAAAATTAAAATCTTTTATTCATAAACTAAAAAATTTTATTCATAAAAACTTAAACGTGCGAAATTAAAAACAATACATAGATAAATAAAAACTTAAACTAATATTCCAAATTCCACTTCGCCTTGATCCCCGGCCTTATTTCTTCCATGTGTCTGTGTGCATCCCCAATCAAGTGATCATATGGTTGCATATAGAACCTTATGTCTTTTTTTTTCTCTCCGGTGGGTTTTTTCTCTCCCTTTGGGAGAGAAAAAGGAGATCCCGGCCGCCATCATTCCCTAATCATTCATGGCAAATAACTCGATTCCTCTTGGTTATTACTCCTAGATCTATCATCTATGATCGTTCCAAGGGTCTTAATTAATACGTTTTGAGGTTCTTTGTGGTTTTGATGGGATTTCAGTCGGGAGGCTTTGTCAATTGAAACCCTCTTTATTGGGTTGGTTTGTGTGGGTGATTGGTCGTATCATCACTCCTTTCATGGGGTTTGAAGGTACTTGGGAAGTCATAGGGCCTGGCTGCTTATTGGAACCCTAATACATCTTTTGCTTTAGGGATTTGGATTGATTGATCTGGTTGATTAATCTATTCAATCATGGTTTCGATTTCTTTATACTTAAGGAGTCGAGTTGGATGTGCGGTTTGTTTCAGCCGCTGGTATTATCTAAACCCTTTCTTTTGTTAGGGTTTCATGCGTATTAACCCTAAAAACGTTCTTACATGTGTTTTTTGGGTTTTTATTGTTATTTGGTTCGTTAATGTCCATCGTGGGTGGTGGCGGCGGGGACGAAACCCTAATCTTTAGGGTTCTTTTATCCTTGTTCTACTATACATGGGACGATTTGGGATGGTGCTTGGTATCTTCTAGTGTCGAGATGGTTTAGGACGAAACCCTAGATGGAGAAAACCCTAATTTTAGGGTTATTGTTTTTTGTTTCCTTTACTCGATAGCTGCATGTTGGTATTGGTTGATGGTTGTGGTCGTAGTTGTGGTTCGATTTGGGTGGTTACGATGATTGTGGCGGCATCATGCGTAGTTGGTCTACAAGTGTCTGTTTGCTGCGACTATTGACGAACCATGGTTTGATTGGTGGCGGGAATTGGTCATGCGTTGGTGGTCTCTTCAGGAACCCTACCTCATATTGTTCCTGGGATGGTTGGGGCTGGTTCACTATTATCTTAGGGTTTCATTATAGAAGGCTTGACGTGGGATTTTTGTAAAGAAACCCTAATGCTTGGGTGTTATTGTTGTTCTATTATGATTGTTCGTTTCTGGAATAAGACATGGGACTGGACTTCATGTGTTCCTTGCTCATGGTGCTTGGAAGTGTAATACTAATGCTGTCTTGGATCCTAGCATACCTGCTGGGTTTTGTGCTTAAGGGGATGTAGTGAGAATGGAAGTGATGGAAGTTGATGGTTCAAGCTTGTTTTGATTCTTGGTCCGTTGTTAAGGAAGTTAGCCGTGAAGGCTATGGAAGTTAACCGCGTAGGTTATTTGGAAGACGCTGCTGAAAGGAAAAACATGAAGATATGTATTTTTCAGGAGCTTTTTGTTGCCATCTTGATGGCTTGGTTTTAGAAAGTTGTATTTTCTTCTTTATTTGGTAGTAATAAGAATGGTTGCGTCATTCTTAGTTAGTGATTTTGGTTAGTAGCTTTTTAAAGCTTGTTCATGAGTTTGGTTTGTCAATCTCATGTCGTTGCCCATGTAACGGGCTGGGGTGTAGGAATTCATCTACACTATCGACTGGCGTAGCTTTGGTCCGCGCCCTGGGTGCCTTCCCGCTTCGTCCGATCGTATGACCATCGGCCAAAACTACAATATATTATCTTGTGCTACCAAGTCGCATAAATCGATTCATGGGAGACGATACGAACAAAGTCAAGACACACTTACAATCCATGACTGTTCGATCTCGATTATTATCCATAGTACTTCGAGTGAGAAAGGATTCTAGGTCTGTCAGTGTCGATGGGCTCGCCGCTCGTAATTAGTATTGTCTTATTCCTCTATCGCGCAGACATATGGGACAATTAGCTTACATCTACATCCCGACGGATATGCCATAGATGGCATTCGAGATGTACACGGGTATTTATTTTCTTCTCTCATCGATCTAGGTCTGTAGATCCTTTGCGTACAGTTTAACTAATTCGACCCGCCGAGTGTCCCATGTCGTATGAAAGTGGCTCCGCTGTTGATTAAGACTGTACTAACTAATACATATACACTGTGCAGTAACATCGCAAATAGGTCACTATATGTCTCGCAAAGGCAGTAGATAATTACATGGTCGTTACATAATCCGAAACCAATCGCATTACGTATAGCCCTGATAATACTCGATACATTCTTACGATGCTCGTTCACTTGTTATAAACGCGTTCGAATATTCACATCTACTTATAGCACGGCATCGAATCGATGTGTGTTAACGTGCAAGTATCGGATCTTACGAACCTGTGAGTTCCAGTTTGCAAATATCTTATCGAGATATTAAGATGTCATTTTCGAATTTCTTAATGGCATATGTAAGGCAAGAATGTCAGTACATAACCACGAACTTCGAAACTAAAGGAAGGTGCGTTTGGATTTTAACAATACGTTAGACTTATGTAGCATGGCACAACTGAATCTCAAGATGATGAGATAGAGGCATGAATTCGTTTCGATTGTACGGTCGTTAGAGCTTGCGTGCGCTTCAGAAGCAGAAAAGTCTCGGACAGATGATGCTTCACTATATGAACAAAAAATTGAGTCCTTATTCAGACATCTAGAGTACCTTTTGCTCGTCAACTAAATAAGTGAAAGTAGTTATGTCTCTGTCTCCCCTAGGGCTACACTCATTGATCTGCCCCAGGTTTGCCAACATATAAGATGACTATTTTTTACGATTAGTAAGTGATGAAAGTCAATACCTAACTTCATCTAGGGTGACGTTTAAGTCATGCAGCTAGAAGCCTTAGATCACTTGATTTAATTAGAATAGGCACAGACGAGGTTCAGCAGGTAGCGGCTGCTCATTTAAGTAAATGGCCTTGATCCGTTCCCGTACTCATCAGCAGATGACAAGTTAGACACTTAGATTCAATTGTTGGCGCATTTTGATATTGTCATACGTCGTTGACCGCGGCTAGAATTACGACGATTGACGAATCGCAAGTTATGACGGCTCAGTCACATAATCACATATAGGTTCTTCTCCGATTGATTTTTGCAACTAGCAACCTATTCGAAGTCATTTTTCACTAAATGCTCGGTCCTATTTTTTCTTTAATTAGGCGAGTATAGTATATGTGACCGTCAAACTAAAATTATCATAATCAAAGCGTTTCTGTCAAATGACAGGTAATGTCCGTCAAATGTTATCGTTAAACCATGTCAGTCATGTGTACCACGCACAGTTTCATATTCATCTATAATTGATACCGGCTCTTAATATACTGAACATCATGTATACAACAGATAACAGGCTTGATGCGACATACTCTATTTTAGCAATTTTCAGTGCTCTCTAGCGTCAACTTAGAATTAATAATCTTCGCCTTCGAGCGAGAGTTTGGTCACTTTATTGTTGTACAAGACTCAAACTCCACGGGATCAATAGTCCCATGCTCCACTAATAGCTGGTCCCCACATAATGTCGATAGTAGAGGTTCTACCTCAGTTTTAGGGTGCACGCGTAGCGTAAATTTTGCTTGAGCCTTGTCTTACGACGCGAGAATAAGAGGATAGGGAGGCAAGGTAGTTTAGCTACATGAATTAGTGGGGCTTGAGTAACTGTAATCGTTCCAGTGATGCATCGCCGATAATATGACAAAAGCCTTATAGGCTTTTGTCCCCATCGCTATTAGAGAGTGTCTCGTTGTAACACCCCCCCCCCTTCGGCAGAGCAACATCGGATCCCTCCCAATCGACAGCAACATTTAGGTCCATGTCCTCCCCCCCCCCCCCCCTTCGATTAATTAGGCTTGGACAATCTAATGTACTTTAAAACGTGCTAGCCAACTATACATCTATTGAATCAATCACGTTATCTGCATCACTGGGCTTGCCCCTGTAGCAACTGGCTGTGGCCTTCTCCATAAGGTATTTAATTCGTTTGGTACTGCACCTCAGTCATGACATTCGCTAACACGTTTGTTCTAACGTTGTTGCTAAGTTTTGATTCATTGATAGGATTCGACAACAAGTTAAGGACATACGCGTCGTATAGTAATCTGTGATCTTATTCCAGAAGATACATCCCATTACATTACTTTCCATAGATTAGGCATGTCCTCGTATTTACTCGTATGATAGCTCTTATATCGTTCCGAAGAAGTCGTTCGCTAATGGTTGAATTTTGGACTTGGAAGAGACTTCCACTTTACTGACGCACCTACTTTCCGTTTCATTCTGGGTAATATGTTAGACGACATTACTTCATATAGATGCCCTAGACTTAGTTTATATTGAATAGCGTATATCCATTGACATTACGCACCACGTTAAATAGTTGGATTTCTTACAGTATTCCAACCCGACGGTGATAGGAGTGTAGGATAAAGAAATTGTTAGTCTCTCGATTTAACCGCTGTCTAGCTGTACATGCGTACATGACACTGTCAATGGCTCGATCTCACGCAATTGTATTTGAAGTTCAATGTCAATCTTTGGGAACTCTATGTCGATTGCTTATGGCAAGGTCTAGTTGTATGAGTAGTCTGTGTAAGCGACTTGAACATCTATAGTGTGATAGCATAACCTGTAGCTCAATTTCATCCACCCCCCCCCCTACGCGTAGCAGCTGATAATCGTTAATGCCTCATGCTAAACTCTTAAGATAGCTTGCTCATAGTATCAGGCGATAGAGTCAATGACACTTCATATGCACTCTGCGATCGCATATCCGCTCAGCCACACTGGTTGCAAGTTGTGATTCAAAGTCATGACAATCAGAACTGGCTAAGAATGCATGTATAGATTCATTGGATATGCGTCTCAGACATCCTGTACTCTTGGTATGCACGCATTACAGCTACTGCCGCGTTGACAGCTAATTACACGTCGCTCTGTCGATCACAGTCACAATGATTAATCGGGTGTTTGTCATGATAACTTTGGCTTAATCGATTCAAAAGCTAGTCATAACAGTAGAATGTAAGGGCCACCCTATACATATCTGTCAATTCCTGGATATTTTGAAATAATTAACTAATAAGGATTGATATTTAACCCTGTAATCTTTTTATCAAAAGAACACGCCCCCCACCCGCCCACCTAGTCAAGGCTTGTCAATTCACGTTGAAACCGATACAAGGGCTTAACGCAGATAACTCGGTGCAAAAATGTTATTTGTACATGTCCAGCTGCTAAAGGATCCCCAGTTCGCAGCCTCATCAACGTTTACCAATAGGACATTCATATGACAGCGGAGTATTTCAATCTCGACGGGTAGCTGAATAGACCCGTTATCTTAATCTCGCTTGTATAGTAACTGAAATGCTATCTTCAGGAACCTTATTGGCATAGCGTCACGCGTGTTGAGGCCTTTCATTTACTTTATATATTGAGAAGTTTCAAGTAATTTCTGGCCGCCATTTTTAGAAACATTCACTCGACTCTGCATTATCACCGAATTGCGTTTGCAACTTGTATGTACATTAGACGATTAGTACATACACAGCTCGTCGGTAGTGTATAGTATAAGGCAATACTACTTTGATTGTCATATCACTGTCTACAATAAAGCTATATTTAGTTCTACGTAAGTGCCCGAACGACCCCTAATCCGAAACTATTGATAATTTGTTCACTAACGGAGACTTTCGAGAATGCAATGTTAATCTTGCAGTTGATCCCATTCACAATGAAGATGGAACACTATATACTCACCCATGTTGCCGCAATAGTACGCTCACCCCCACAAAAGTATAACCCCTACTATCCTAACCTCCTTCGCTCTCCACCCCCCAACCCCCACCTCCCCCATCGCCCCGCCCCCCCTAGCCGTGCCACACTTGCCGAGTGCTATATGAATCAAACTTGTGACTAATGGTTCTGGATATCGATTTGGTTCAGTAAATGGTATTGTCGGTTTTATGTTGTATCTTTGATAAAGATTTAAAAGCTCACGAGTGATGTATTACAAAAAACGCTTTCTTTCTTTTTCAAGTAACACGTCGATTGATTTTCAATTCAATTTTCTTGATTATCACTAACGTAAACCTGCAGGTTAAAACGGTGGTGACAGTATCTCAATCAACCAAATTCGATTAATTATCACACGTTCATGCTCATTCTACAAAGACAATCTATCAAGAAAGCTCAAGATTTAAAGACAAAGACTTCCGCTAACTCCCGATTTTAAAGGCTTTCTAGATAATGCAAAAAAGTTCATGAGCATGTTGGTCAAGACGCAAGATGCAACAAGATGCGCATTAGACGATAAAGACAATGACAAAAGGGCTCAAAGTTCTAGACCGCAAAGCATGAAGGAACAAGTTTTCACAAAGAACAAAGGAAAGACAAGACCACATGAGACTTAACGACAAAAGCAATCTCTTATTCTCATGAAGAGTGTCATATTGATCTCACTTCGGGGGAGATTGTTAGCCTCAAAATATTGAGTCGAACATGAAGTTCGTTCATTATGTATTTAAGTCTCGGTCAATTAATTTGTTAAATGTTGTAATAGAATATTATCGGGGAATCGGGCTCGATAGGTTAAACTAATGTTGTATAGTTTCGGGTTTATTCAAAGCAAAACCCGTTAGCCGTGTCCTAGTTAAATTATTCCCGGCGTCACTATAAAATGGGTGTCTAGGGGGATAAATATAGATATTTTAACTTGAAAATATTATTCTCATACGAATTCTATAATGCTCTATTTCTAATTAATAGTTTCATTTTCTTCATTCTCTCTTCTTCTTTTCTCTACACCACCACCTCTCTATCTCTTTTCTAGTTTCTTGGTTCGATCCGTGTTGTGTGGATGAAGTGAAAGTGTAGATCAGGATCTTACATCGTGCGTTTATTAAATATGTTTCAACCGAAAAGAATATTGTGTCTGTTTAACATCGAAAGTAAGATCTTACAAGATATTAAAGAAATAAAATAGACCAATCAATATGGAATAATTGGAGTAACTAATTCCAATTCTGGCGATGGATCATAACAACTAACAAGTACTTGGGTACTATGGAATAAGGGAGAGAACGTGGGAAGTTTTTCTGATCAACAATGTATGTATTAACAAGATTTTGATACCCGCGCTTCGCTGCGGCGCGTTTTGTATAAATCGTTTTTTATTAAAAAGGTTTCTTTGTCGTTATTTCTAACCACCAAAAATTGATAGTGTAAAGACTTTAAACCACATAGATTTTGGACAGTGTAAAGACTTTAAACCACATGATAGATTTTGGTTTGTATGCGTCTGAATATTTAGATCCACTTAAGCATAAAATAGTTTAGAATAAGCAACTAATAGCTAAAACTATTTATTACACACACATGTTACAAAAGTATCACAAATAAGGTGAAACGGATTTGTATAGTGTTTTGCTATGCGGAAACTGCCGCCTACTCCTTTCCAACATCCTCTGGAATCCAACAAAGCCATATTAGCTGCAAAAAAGGAGTGCAAAATATCAGAATTGTAGTTGTTCACTTTTTCACATGTGACCAAAAAAAATCAAATGCTTAAGAAGACAGTTTATGTTTCATCATGGCATCAATAGATGATTGCCGGAACATTTAACAAACGTGAACATTCATATATACACAGGTCATATAACCAATTACACAGGTCATATAACCAGTTACACTGTCTTCTACAATCATATAACCAATTACACTGTCTTCTACAAAAATAATTTTATTGCCCAAAAATATACACATACGCATGTCATATAACCAATTACAATCTATATTGTTCTTAAAGGCGATGCAAGATTAAAGTAAGAGTGAGTGTCTTACAAAAGATGTCTGGAAGGCAACCATGGAGACAAAATCATCTAAGCAAACTATGGTGAAACCACAACAATCCTATAGCTGGAAACAACAGTTCAGATGTTACAACATTATGCTTTGCAATTAGATTTCAAATCCTGATAAGTCTGTTTTTAAAAACTATTATTTCCATATACATACCTCTCAAAACCAGGAGCAACATTTTCGAGACACCAACCTGCAGAAGCACGAAAAGGTGCATTTTTCACTTGCGCAGATCTAAGCGCTGAAACATAAATTTCCTGTGCACTCCATGCATATTCGTCTGGTAATTCCCTAATGGTGTATATATTGTCCTCCAATCTATTCATAAAATGATCCATATTCAAAATATCCGTGAAGGAGCTGCAGAAGCACAAAAAACCACTTATTAATATCCATTTCAAACAAATAAGTAAAGATATACAAATGTGGATAGATATGGCTTTATGACTTGGTGTCTTGCCAAATTGGGTTCACTTCAAGATACGAAAGCATGAGTGTAGCATTGAGGATTTTAGCCGTAGCTACTACATCACAAATCTAACAGAACATATCAAAAATAAGTAAAAGTGGGCATACATCAAGAGTATAAGGCACATATTAGTATATTACTAATGTGTCATGATTGTGTGTTAACATCTGTTACACACAGAAAGAAAAAAAAGGCAGAAAACTATGCAAGAAGGTAAGAATGGATAAATCAGCTTACCAATGACATCGCACCCTTGGAAGCCTAATATCGGGCACTCCCACTTCCACACTGTGCTCCAGTTAACACTAATGTATCACGGCCATCCATTCTGTACCTATGTAAAAGGGGAAAACAGTTCATATATTAGTAATTAAGGTGGATGGGTGGGTTGACAGATGGGACTGTGTAGACCAGAAACCTTTTCAAACGTCATTGGCCTTCACCTCTTTCTATTCTAATGCCTTCGGTGGCCTTCCGCTCCAATCTTCATCCCGTTCCTAACAAATCTAAAAAAAAAGTTAAGCCACATATGCTATCCCAAATCCTTACGAATCAACTTCTAAAATATTAACAAAAATTTAAAATACGCAACTCCTCATTGTTATCAATGCCAGGAATTGGCTTGAAGCTGTGAAGTTGCAATAGCCACGACGGTCGCACGTATTCTCCTGTGTAGAAAAGCAGAAACAAATTGTTATATATAGGCGAACATCATTAGTTAAGTACAACGAAGAAAATACATTACCTACATAGTATCATCTAGTAAGATTCGTCAACTCTTTTGTTGCATATTCTTTCTCCTTAAACTAAACATACATATTTCCCGCTTGAAAATAGCAACGACAACAATCTTATCAACAACATATACCACTAAAACTACCACACACCATTTTCATAACAAAAACCGTCCAGGTGAGAATAAGAGTAAAAAGAGAAGACATGCGTAACTTATTCTCCCTACCAAACGACGTTGTCAAAAATTCCTACTACCCGCTATAATGCCTAATTCTACACAATCGCAACAACAACAAACAGAACCAAACAATTAATCAGGCAACACTAACAATAAGGAACTTAACGAATCAATTGAGTAAATATATGAATCGATGAGATCGAACCTTTACGAAACAATCACGAAAAAATAAACTTAGTTATAGTCTTTGCTTGATGTCTATTTCAATTAAGCCACACAAAAAACGCCGGGAACTTTACACAAAACTTACATGGAAGAATTCAATATCCTAATTTTTTATCTTTCAAATCCCCTAACTTTAGGCC
>BQNB010100057.1:0-24790 GCA_026074375.1 Tanacetum coccineum | reverse complement strand
AATCATAGGTTTTTGCAAGTTTATAAGAAAATTACAAATTTTAGATATTGCACAATTTATTTTTTGAAAATAATTAAAAAAATTCGAATTCTCACATGGCTGGAGACGTGACGCCGTCAGGATGAATCCTGACGCCGTCTCCAGCGTCTGTGAAGATTTTTTTTCTTCGTTTTTCTTGAAAAATTTCCTGCACGCAATTTTATTAGTTATATCCTGTCTAAAATACTGCATAAAACCTGAGATTAATCATTACAATCATATGACTTGAAACTGACACGAATTAATCTAAACAATTTATTTTAAATGTTTGAATTGGTTCTTATAAACCGGATATTTTCCCCTACACTTATTATGAAAAATATCTTTGATTGTTAATAAGACGAAGTTAAGAACAAAACAAATCATGATTACAAAATAATTCAAACATAAAAGAATAAACGAGAAGAATTAAAACACAAGACACTCCTAAATGTGGAAAAATTAAAAGAATTAGGTTGCCTCCCAACAAGCGCTTGTTTTTGTTCGAGTCACGAGCCTGACTCTACCCTTATTTAACAGATAAAAAGGAGGGTTCCCCTACACTTGAGTTCAAGTGTGGGTGATAGTAATGCGTTCATTTTGAGATCTTGCCTCCTCCATTGGTCATACTTCCTTTCCTTATTTGATGAAGCTTGATTTTTTCCTCCCATTCTAGAACTAACCTGTTGACGGTCATCGTGGGGGCTATTGGATATATGTCATTTTTAATTCCCTTCTTGATTCTAGAGTAGGGTTCAGGTGTCCTGTGGAAACTTTTCTTACTCTTCCCAGATCTTAAGATTATCGTCCCCTTATCAAACTTAATTACGGCCTTAGATGTAGTCAAGAATGGTGTTCCTAAGATGAAGGGACTTTTTTCGTCCTCTCTTATGTCTAAAATTAAGAATTCCACGGGATACACATAACCAGCAACATCCACTAATACATCTTCGGCTATTCCTAAGGGATATATATACGAATGACTTGCTAGGGAAAGCTTAATGTTAGTCTCTGCAGGTCTTTCGTCAGTTAGCTTATTATAGATAGAATAGGGCATGATGTTTACCTCAGATCCTTGGTCAACCAAAGCATTCATGTTTCTTAACCTCCCTATGTTACATGGTATTTCAAAATTTCCTCCTATATCCTCCTTATTGGTTATTTTTTCTTAAGAATTGCGTCATGCACAGGCCCCCTAGGTAATAAGTTGTAAGTCTTTCATTTTGTTTTTCTAATTAGGGTTGCTGACATGAAGTCATTAAACCTATGATTTTCTAAAAGTCCCTCAATTATTTTTTTATTGATTTTAAGCTTCAGGTGATACACTATAGCTTGGGAACTGGAAGCTCCTGCTGGCTCATCCTTTTCATTCTTCGTGACATTCTCCTCCGCACTATTGGCTAGCTTGTCATCGGCCTTTCTTTCAACTTCATTTTTCATTTCAACTTCCTTAGGAGGTTCTTCTTCATCAGATTTGCCAGGCTCTACTATGCCTTCATCAATTGGTCTGTTGTTTTCTATGTTTTCTTCTTCCTCCATTCGAATGAGGGAGATGGAGTTGACGTTCTTAGTAATGGGGTGTCTAACCTCTTCTCTAATTAATATCTTTTTTAGAGCTCGGATGGCTGTGAATTCTTTAACAAGTCTGAACATTTCCCCCATTCTATTGTTGATCTCATCTGGTTGTTTAAGGATGGAAATTTCTAACCTCTCCATCTTTTTGGTGTGTGCTGCCATGTAGTCTCATACTCGAGCCTCAAAATTAGTTCCTAGTGCTTGGGGCTAAGGTTTTGGAAATAATAACGTTTTCGAAAACAAAGGAGTTCTGATTTGGTGTTCACCAAGCCCTTGTGGAGAGGGGATTTGAAGGAAACTTATAAAAGCACCTCGTGTTTAGGTCATGATGCAAACATCGTCAATAAATTCACTAAGTATTTTTAGTATTGTACGCGTTTGCTTTAAACCGTAATCGTTAAGTTAAATCGCGTAAGCTAAAAATGATCATTCAATGTAAACGGGCATCAAACAATTAAATGTTTACATCAAGCAAGTGTTAAGTAATTATTTTAAGTATAATTATTAACTTTGTTTATTTTATTTTATTGGTTACGTAAATTGTTTACGTTTCGCGATAAAAGTACGTTTCGGCATACCCAGAACCACCATAATTAATTTACGCTTCAACAAATGCTTATTTTTATTTTCAATGATCAGAGTTTTTAAAACTTTTACCCCACTTATCAAATGGGACGCCTCATATATATACAAGAAATAAGCAAGACCTATTCAATTTACAAGTATACTTTTTAAATTAAATCTACAACTTACACTTTACATTATAACTTTATACTTTCATTTTTCAAGTATAATACTTTCATTTAGCTAGCTAGATATTTCCTCCAGAGAATTTTCCATGGGATGATTCCAACACTTTTAGGGAACATAAGGACTTATAAACCATACCTAAGGCCATGTACAAGTATGGGATGTGTAAGACTTATATCAAGACTAGTGATTTTGACCAACTATTACCCCAAAACCCTCAAGTTGCCATCCCCCCCCCCCCTTTGGTCTTTATAGTCTTTGTTTACTTCACTTAGATAGTCCTTTACACTTATAAGTATTGCAAGTAGTAAGAAAGATATCATACACTCTTTAAACACTTAAGAAAAAAATCAACTTCTCTCCCTTTTGACTCTTATTAACCCACGGCATCAAACACCCCTTTTGTATAATTCATAGCTTGACTTTCCAATTCCATACACACATACCTACATTATATCTAAGATGTCTTAAGTTGTTTGCAATGGTTGGTTAAAGGTTTACAAGTATTGAAGCAAGTATTACAAGATTAGGGTTTCTATTAAATTAGGGTTTTCTAAGCTTGTAAGCTTTGGTTTTCATCCTAAACAAGGGTTAGATAGTTTTGTTATCATCATACATCATCATAAGGTTACCTAAAACCCTTTATGTCTTTACACTTATCATTTTATGTGTGTATATGTTCTTTATAGCAAAAATTACCATTAGGATTTTAAAACATGTAAAAAGATTTTTACTATGTATCATCATTTTGTACAACTTTTTTTATGTTATGTAGAATAATATCATGATACATGGGATTATAAAGTATGGTATCATGTTTTGTTTATGTAATAAAAACTCTATGTACAAACTGTTGAATTAGGTTTACTTATAAACTTGTAATTAAAAAAGTTTACCAAGTAAAGTTGTGATTTAATGGTGTTATAAAAGGGATTTGATAATATGGACTCATGGAAAAGATATGGACATTATTATATGTAACACATATGATAGATAATACTATAAAGACTTATGGTAATTTACTAAATTGAAAAGTGTATAAAACAAGTTATATAAATAAGTATACAAATGGATTTCAAAAGGGCTGTTTGATTTTGAATTCAATATTTTGACATTTTATAAAGATAGTACACCTCATGACGATTCCTAAAAGGTAAGAAACTCGAAAAATGGATTAATAACGAAAAAGATACGTAGTTTACGAGTTTTACGATAATAACCGGAGTTATAAAAGAATTTTTATAAAACTTGTTATAAAAATTCTACAAACAGGAGGTTTGGTATTTTTATTAAATCACACATATTTTTAGGATTCCAAAACAATAAGAAACGTAATTTTTTGATTAAAAACGAAGAAGTTATGAATTACGCGAGTTTATATACTTAAAATGTATAAAAATACTTTTATAAAACCATTTTTATAAAAGTTACTGTTCATTACAGAAACATTTATTTTTTTAAACCTCATAAATAAATAGAACTTTCAATTTTGAGAACGTGCTCGAAAGAATTACTAAAAACGGAGCTAAAACGAATAAAATACGACGTTTACGATAATTAAGATTTAAAAAATTAATTTTATAAAGTATGACAGTACAAATACTGTCATAATACACAGACCACACTTTATAAAAATTGTGAAATTTTGATAACAAAGACGTGCTCGAAAGGAATCGCTAAAATCGGGATTAAAAACGAATAAGTTGTTGCCATATACGGGCTTTTTAACACAATTAAATTTAAAAAGTAAATTTTATAAAACTCATAAACAGTAAAAGTATTGTTTCATCAAAAGGTTATAAAATAAAAAAATTAATATTTTATATATTACCTTAATATGAAGACGTGGACGTAAGAAAACGCGAGAAACAGGGTTAAAACGGAAAGTTATGCTAGTTTTTCTAACCGATAATTATAAACGTTTTCGCTTTATAACAATGATTTATAAATTACAAATAGATTGTGATGAGCTATATAGGATTGTATATGATATTAGTTATCGAAGTGCATAGTACTTATACGACCTATGTTTGATTAGGTTACCTTCGGATTCGTCCGTGACTCATTATTTCACTTACTCGATTATTACTCATTCACTTCACGCTAGAGGTAAGTTTCTATAGCCCCACCCCCGTTTTACAATGATTTTTTTTATAAGTTTTATGGGTGAGAAATATGCTTTGTTTTACAATTAGACACAAGTGGACATTTTACATTATGATTACGTGGTTGCCTAAGTAGCGATAACCCTAGTTGAGCCCATTATCATGAACTGTCAGTTACTGGATTGTGAGCCGAATGTTATGAATAGATCTATTGGGATTGACATCCCCGTTCGGGTGATTAGCTATCACTGGGCAAACGAACGTATACCATGTCGAACATAGGATGTTGCGGGTTAGAACATCATCACGGGCAATGTAGGCCATTTTTATGGTATTCACTTATGTCGAGCGCAAAGTGTCCATTGAACTTTGGGAAACAGTAATTACATTTATAAGATTCTGCATACTTTTTGGCATATATCATACACTTGGTGAAGATCTTGTGGTCCTACAATATTACGATTTATCAAACCTAATGAAGTCACACAACATTATTGTTGACGTTTTATAAAACAATGTTTTTCAGGAGTCAATAACCGAGTGAAGAGGGATACAGTTGGTGGTTTTGATTTGGATATCATGCATTAAAGATTTTGTCGCCTACACATTTTTGTAAATCTGTTATGAGCTAGAAATCTTTGTATTTTGAACAAGTGAACCAGGGAAGCCTTCGGCTTATTAACAAATACTTTGTTAAATCCAATGTATCGGTTTTAAACGACTTTTTGGTCGTTCTATATATATCTTGTGTTATTGATCTATGAAGTAACACGCCCCAGACCCTTATTCCGCTGCGGCCCAATTTAGGGGTGTTACAAAACTGCTTTGGCGTATGCTTGTGGGACGTGCTTCGAGCTTGCTCTAAGTGCCAGTCGTAGACCTTTTAGCAAGAAATTAATTTGGTCTTCCAGCTCAAGGAGTCTTCGGTTAGGGTTTTTCAAAGTATTTTAAGATGTTGAAATGGCCTTGACCGGTTTGACAAAGTCTTTTGAATCATTCCAGCCCTCGTGGTCGTAGAGAGCAAGGTTCTCAATGAGCTCCCAACATTCATCGCAATTCTTATTGCGACTTAAACACCGACGGTGCGGTTATTTTTGTAGTTAAGGTGAAAGGGAGACATGATCATAAAAAATAGATTTGAGAAGCCATTGAATCGATGCCAGATGGGGGACTTTTTGGAGTAGTCCTTAAAATTTCCATGCTTCAAAAATATTTTTGAATTGATGTCGTTGGAACATCAAGATGTCCGGTTAAAGAGGTTTGGGCAGTCCTTCCCTATGGAAAGAATTGACAAGGAACCTAGTATAACATCCCTCCTATATTGAGATGGATCGCTGCTGGAAGACGTTCAAGCCAATTGCTAGCTTGAATTTGCAAAGGGGAAATGAAATATAACCAGGTTTTGTTCTTTCCCCCTATTTGTTCCATCATGGTCAAGTGAGTCCATAAGGTTTTAAAGGAAATATCCTTGAGATGTTTGTTTGGGGATCCCAGACCGAAGTCATGGAATGAAGTATTCGTTTTGCACCAACCGATGGTAATTCGGATCGAAGAGGTACCACATTGTTCCTTTCGGAGAGCTCAATGGTGTTCCTATAGCCATCGTGGCTAGGTTTGGAGTAATCTCTAAGAGTATGGATATGATTTTCGTCACCCATGGGGGTCAACGAAAATGATTTACAAAACAAATAACACAAAGAAAAGATAGACTACGAGAAAGCTAATATACTGAAAATAAAATCTAACTTGAAAGGATTCAACGATAGACCTAAAGATAGAAATGTCAAAAATAAAAAAAAAAACCTAACTATTCCCTACGCAGCGACGCCAAAAACTTGATGCGGTGGTCGTAAAGACTTCACAGGAAGTTTTACAATCCCCTAGGCAGAGTACCTAACCGTTGTAGTGTAGTAAGGTGATGACATCAAGTAACGTCACTTTATTATATCATTTATCCTATCTGTTTTGCCAACTTTTATATAATTATTGTATTATTTTGTACTTAATTACTTTAAAGTTGATAAATGCAGTCATTCAGGAGTGTTTTGTGAAGACAAGCTAAAAGGCGCATAATTTTTGGAGCTAAAACGAAGATATTTGAAGATTGCTAAAATTTCACCAATACGCCGTTTCAACTAAAGAATACGGTTGTTAGCTGCGCCAAGACTTCACAAGAAAACGCGTTTGACCAATTCCCAATATGGCGTATCCATTCTGTCTACATACGCCGTATCTGCGCCAAGACTTCCTAATAAATTTTTTGAAACTAAAACTTTTATCAAGAATCTAAATGTTAATATCATGACTTGTAATCATCTTAGCAATGGGATGTCATTCACTTTTCTAATCAATAATTTGTATGTGCCATTTGGCATCCCGTTTGACCCTAAATTGTTTTATAAGGATGGGATTAAATTGGAAAAAGGTCAAACTTAAAAGACCGACTAAACAAAAGTGCTTCCCGGAGACAACCCGGTCATTTTAATTATTGTCGCATTTTAAATGTGTGTTGCACGATCTGTCTTCCCAGACACTCTATATGGCATATCAAAACCCTCTGGATACGGCGTATAGAGATGTTTGGATGTTATTAGTTTTAAAAACTTAATATTTAATTTCTAGTATTTAATTGTTTCTACAAGAACAATACGGCGTATCCTAGGGTTTGGAATACGGCGTATTGATCCTTGTACAGTTATGTGTTTAATTGTTTTCTTGTACCATTGTAGCGAGACAGAAATTGCACTTGTCTTCTAATCCTTTATGCAGGACCTTGCTGAAACTATGATATGGTATAATCTGAAAAGGACATGTGTTAAACTTATCCGGGCATGATGAAGCCCTAGTCAATACACTTTTTGCTCAAGAACTCATCTTGGAGAATTATCACGAGCAAAACATCAGGGAGTTTTTCGTTCTAATTCTATTTTTCCCTTATTAATTAATTGTTTTATCTATACAACGAGGACGTTGTATAATTTAAGTGGGGGGTGGAGAATTAGAATGCACTTGTCTTCTTTTTTAAAAAATAACATGTTACGAACCTAAAAGTGCTTTAAATAGGCCAAATTTAAAAAAATTAGTATGACTTTTGTAAAAATCACTAGTTACATTACCTAGCGCACTATAACCCTTGATACATATTGTGAGAATTTAGCCTATTCCATTTCCAATTGTTTACTAAAAATTCCACAAAATTATGAGTTGCCATGAATGTAGTGGACTTTAAGAACTTGGAACCCGGCCTCGGATATCACCGAGACCGCCATGATTAGTATCTATGGATTGTAGATAGATGAACAAAGTTCAAGTGGATAAGGTTTCTAGGATTAAACCAAATAGCCTACATGTCGTAAAAATAACTAACCACACTGGTTAGTTAACTCCTGTGTAACCCTTGATTACTCTCATTTTTAGAGTAAACTCCTCTAGAACAACTTGTTGAGCCATTCCTTTCTTTTTGAACATCATATTATATGTTTCATTACACCTTTGCACCTTAGCCTACCGTGTATATTAAGCCTATTTTAAATCAATATTGCTAGTTGCTTTCGTGTAAAGTTTTGTATTTCCTGTGTCAAAGTAAAAATTTTCTATCTTTGTAATGGTCCAGAAATTCACAATGCAATGGGAAAAATAATGTATCCATCGTAAGTTCGCTACTTTGCGATTATAGTCATGTCCCAAAGAAGAAGTATTAAACAAGGAAAAGATTAACCAGGACAAAGATTTTGATAGTAAGACATGGAAGTAAATCGAGATTTATGATTTTTTTTTGAAAATACTAGAAGAAAGAAATATAGTCGTTCAAAAGAAGTTAACTACTGAAAGAATCACTTGAAGGATCGATTATTCGTTGATGTCACGTTCAAAATAACAAGTTAAAAGTCTTGTAAAAAAGTGGCCGATATCACTACTTATGTAAAAGTATGTAAAGAGCATGAGTGTAGGGTAAGTAACCGTTTTAAATTGCCAACTTTGGTTTGTCTTTGTCATTTCTGGGTATCAAGGCATCTGTCATATTTAAGTCCTTTGTCATGGAACTGTCGGAGGAAAGTTAAGCACCGTACCTTATTTTTTGCTACTCTACTTTGTTTTGTGAATGTCACTTACACCTATTTACTTCCTTTCTAGCAAGTTACTAACCTTAGTGTCTACTCGAAACGAGGACTTGGTTCGAGCATTCATGTATAATCCGGTCATTACGGCCATGTATCAGTCATCAGCTGCCCTGCTGGATGACGACTTTCGGTGAAAGTTAGAAGCTCCCTAGCTTATATCGTTCTTTCAGCCTAACCGCCTGGTTAGAAGACACTAAACGTGGAAGTGTTCGGATTGTATATGTCGTATTCCGTCGTTATGCCCGTGTAATGTACAATATAGCTGCATTGTTGGTAGTGGTACTTATGGTGAAAGACTATTGAATGATCAAAACCCTAAGCCCATCATAACAGCAATTGTCTCTTTGGTTTGTTTCTCCTTAGCTTTAGCGGTTGGAGATGTTATTCCTTGTCAAGCCCTATGATTACGAAGTAATTCACGACCGAGCAATTGAGCGTACTTCTAAATGTTACACCCCATATTAGTTGAGGAGCGTCTGAGTATTTTTCATTTCCAGATATCGTAAGGAGCTTGTTATGACAGGTACTTAGGAACAAAACGATGCTTAAACGGAAAAACCTCACCTTTGTTGGGACACATTTCATAAACTGAATACTTTTCTAAATTCTTACATGAGGACAAGTAGATTCAAGTGGGGGGATATTGGATGACATCAAATAACGTCACTTAATTATATCATTTATCCCCATCTTTTTGCCACTTTATATAATTATTGCATTATTTGTACTTTAAAATTGCTTTAAAGTTGGATAAATTGTAGTAATTCAAGAGTGTTAATGTGAAGACAAGCAAAAAGGCGCATAATTTAACTAAAACACATATAAAGTTGAATAGTGCTAAAAATTTTCCACCAATACTGCCGTATCTATTATAGAGATACGCCTTATCTCCGCTAATAATACTTCACAGAAATATCGTTTGAACGAATTCCAATACGGCGTATCTATTCTATCTACCATAAATCTATCCATGAAGAAACTATTCGAAGAT
Source organism: Tanacetum coccineum (assembly GCA_026074375.1). Lineage (NCBI taxonomy): Eukaryota > Viridiplantae > Streptophyta > Magnoliopsida > Asterales > Asteraceae > Tanacetum > Tanacetum coccineum. Next base: position 15,230 of record BQNB010100057.1, on the reverse strand, counting down.
ACATAAATCAAGTAAATGTGGGACTTATATCATGATTGATTAGAAAATATGTCGCACTCCAAGGATCTAGATCCAATACGCTGTACGGACCTTGCCATATATGGTGTATCGATCTCTTATCAGACACTATAAAAGAAGACTTAAAAACGAGTTTTTTCAGTGTGTCAAAGTATCATAATTCTTTATACCATAGGACTCACTAAAGATCGAATTTTAAAAGAGAAGATCAATCAAACCCCCCACATGAAAGCAGGTCAAGCATTGATCACAGAATCCTAAAAGACATCGTGTAATTTTTAACTCTCTAATCGTTCTATTTTTAATTGTTTGATACGCTTGTAAAAATTACAATGGTTTGGGCTAAACCCTCGTGTATGTAGCCATCTTAATGCAAGTTTTCAATGTTGGTTGTTTAAAAAATCGATTCTTAATTTATCGTTGATTTTTAATTATGTTTATCACCCATAACTTGTTTATTTTTTGAATTTGCGGCCTATCATTCACTAGATCTAGTGAGACATGACCAAGAAAGTCTAGGATACCGGGATAAGCTCTTCCAATCGTGTTTTTATATTACTACTGGGACAATAGGAACACAAATAACGTTCTTGATCTTTGTCTTTGAATTATGAAGCTAGTTGACAGGTAGGTGATCGCCGTTTAAGTTTCAGCAATCAATGCTCTTAATTACCTGATAAAGATTGAAATAGTGGACTTTACCAGTAAATAAAACATCGTACAAACAATTAAGTGGGAAAAGTCCCTTGGGCTACGATTTTAACAGGATCTTCACTGCTTTTAATTCTCTAAATAGATTTATAATTAAACTAAAGGGTGCTTTATGCAAGATAGCGTAATGTGACATGATTATCGTGTCTAGGTCTAGGATGAGTCCGCCTAAGTCTTTAAGAATGATATTCCGCTTACGAGATAAGTAAATCATATGCACAAAAACAGAACAAACAAACCAGCATTGAACCAGATTTAATATGGCTAACAGTTTTATATCATTTGGCTTGTACCGCTTTTCTATCTTCTAATCTTTTTCTTTTGTGTTTATTGTCTATTGAATTGATATTTGTTTCCATCAAACCTGTGCCACTCTCTCGGGCTGAAAACCCCCATATTTTTAGACAACGTACATAGCATAGGTTTAACTAGTAAATAGACTATTAAAAATCTAACATAAGTATAGGATTAATGTTCCACTGCTTAGGTTACGACACACTACTTTTACCGCGAACTCATCTTGCACGGGTACACTGCTCCGTTAAAGTGTTGTTTTAGGTTAGTCGGGAAAATATAAATTTAAAACTTGATAATCAAATAATTGACCCTATACGATAGCACATCATAAGGCAAGACACGGGGGTTATTATCGTTCTCTAAGGGAATAGGTTGGGAAGGTTCGATCAAGATCTAATAGAGGTCTATGGGGTTGAGTGAAGATTCTTTTTGTATTTTTATCTTATAGAAAGAAGGTAAAATCATAGTTTGAGAGGTTTGGTTTGTTTAATCTATTTAGACTAAATTATAATCTAAACTACTTTGGTGGTAACTTATATGGTAAACGAACGTATTTACTTAATCATACAGTACTCCTCAGATTGCTTCTCCTAATCTTGTTGCTTTGTCAAACTTGTGATGATCTGTGTAAGTATATCCTAAGTCATGAACGAATTACATGAACCTCCGTCTCTACGTAATATTCTGTTAAGGCAACGCACAAGTAAGGTAGTATGAAGACTATTACAAGGCCCCTAAGAGTATATGTAGCATAGGAATTGAAATTATTAAGAGGATCAACCATATTAAGGTAAGTGTTGAGTATTAAGATTGTTACCGATGGTATCCCTTCTACCCCACTTACGTTTTCCCTAGACGTCTATGCCAATTTAATATTCTTATGACTAGTTTTCTAAAGCCTAACGCGCACATCCATACATAAGAAACATTAAAAGGATCTACAATCTAAGTTTCAATGCAATATAAGTAAATACTAATAGATCTAGTCTTGCATGTTATAAGAAGATAAAGAACAACATTCAATCAAAAAATACATAATCATATTGAAAGATAAAAAGGATAGATGAAAATTTACTGATAAAACATGGATTAGACGACTGTTACAATAGGGTTTGAGGCCCTAAAGACGGCCTAAAAAGCTGCCAAACTCGAATATAAAAGTTAGGGTTCGTCTCCCAAAAGCTACACACTAAAAACCCTAAAATCGGTTTTGTATATATAGGAAAAGCGGTGCGATGATGTCGGGTTATAGTCGTGACGCCGTCACCATGTCGATTCTTCTAGAGCCTTTTTAAGTCGGCTAGGTTCTGACGTCGTCGCTAAATCTCTGACGCCGTTATCTTTAAAGTCCTGACGCCGTCGCTTAGGATTCGCGACGCCGTCTCCACGCTTTGTATGCATGATTTCTTCAAAGGATTTAGTGTAGAGTCGTAGTCTTGTCTGTTTCTTCTCGAAATGAGCCCAAGTTACGTGTATTTCTTCCAAAAGCCACCCAAGTGCTAAAAACATAAAAACAAACGATTAAGCACATAATTTAGGCATATTTTCATGATTTAGGGGGTTAAATGCCCCAAAAAAGTATATAAAATGACACCACATCACTTTTGATTAACTTTCACTATTTGCTTGATAATTACTACAAATCATAAATATAAATGATTAAGTACCAATTCATGCATAAATAATGTAAAATGAGCAATATAGCTAGGATAAATGTGCCTATAAAATAACGTTTATTTGATGTCATCATGTATACATGCTGATTATGCAATATATGCCGTACTTTAAGTCCCGCTATAGCTAAACATTTTGCCCCTATGCGTCACATGGCTCTAACGTAATACATGAATGGGATATGATCCATCGCGTTTAGTTACAGTGAGGGGAGGCTCTACCCCAAACTAGTGTTATCTATAAATTCAACTGCTCATATAAGTTAGATAAGTATGTAGTTCTAGGGGACCTATGCGATAATAGTAACTAAGCATCAACAAAAGCATATATACCAATTTCATAGTTTATAGAAATAAAAAAATCATTGCATGTTCAGATAGATTTGTGAAAAGTAAAACCAATTTAGTTTAAGTAAATGTATCATGCTTTCTACCCCAAAACGAGTAAAATAGTAAAACGGGGGCTGTGAAAACTTACCTTAACAAGTAAGGTGTGAGTACAAGAAGCGGGCACAAGAAGTGTACAACAACAATCACTAAGGCAAACCTCATACGTAGACCTCGCTAGAGTTGATCTAAAACAAGTAAAAATACTTATTAAAATCTAAATGATATGTTCGGACAAAGCACGACAACTAGTTAAGTTACTTATATTAGACTCGTCCAAATAGTTTTACTTATACCAAAAATATAGTAATGAACCAAAACGCTTGCACACCCTACATGTCTACTGACAACCTCAAGATCACAAGGACTTAGATAATAATCCTTCATTTGAGTAGCACAATGGCTCGTCCAGGGCGTTCAAGTCACGTATATAACAAATACTCTCCAAAACCACATGAAATCGTATAGTTAAAAAGTACCAAACTATCTTGATTTTAGGTTTACATCGGTGATAATTCACCAAGAACAAGATGTTTCTGACCACCCATTCTTCCACACAACCGTAAATACTATGTCTTAGTACGTTCATGAGAGTTTTTGAACAATCCTTTTGTGAAGTGTTTTTTAATGTCAAACAAAGTAGGCTTAAACAAGAAGCCTCTCATCACTTTTGTAAATCGACGGACCAGCCCATGTCTGTCAATGACTAGAGGGTCAAGACCATTGAGTTGGGTCCTCGGCTTCTAGGGTACTTAATTTAATATCTTAAACTATTCCCAAACAGAATTTCAAAGCCTCACATGAAGTATAGAGTGAGAGATATAGACCAAGTCACTTAACCAAAACTGGAAATCGAGCAGTTTTGACAACTCAGTTTATTTCACCCTTGAATGACCAAATCTTAAAATCTTTTCACAAAACCACCATGGTTAGATAGCTAAACTCAAGGAACTTAAATTAGAGCCCAAGAAACAATGACAATATGAATAATTTTAAAGGAGTTAGGGTCGAAGGCCCTCTAGAAGTTAACCTTAAGAAATCAAACAGCAGAGCTATTTGGTTTTAACAATCTTGTTTTTCATGCCTTTTCTTTATACTAACACCCACAAACGACCAAAACAAACCCACAAATCATTTTAAACATGTTTTAACATCATTTCTAAGGCATAATATCTAGGGGTAAGCATATGTCCAAGACCGCGGACGTGGACCGACCGAAGCCCCGATAATGGGTCCCATGAATGGTGGAACCGCAGACCGGGTAACCGAAGTACTAGTCCCATATCCGATCGGTCACTCCTGTCAGTCTTCGTCACGGTCGCGGTCCTACACGCATTAATCATCGGGTTTGGTCCGACCGACCGAGGACCGAAATTGTCCAAATACCAACCGCGGACCCCAGACCGAATGTAACTCGTCCCTTCCGGTCGGGACCAGTTCGGTCCGGTATTCCGGTCGAGTGGTCCGGTAAATGCTCACCCCTAATAATATTCATGTTTATTACAACAATAAGTCCTTAAAATTATGTATAACAAAAAGTACAAGAAATCGTTATTAAAGGTTTTTTGTGCAAGTTTGATTTGATGATTCTTAATCCACTAAAATAACTTTTTCATAACTTGAAATCCTTTGTCACACCCCAAAATAGGGTCCCATCAGAATAGTCAACTAGGGCGTGACGTGTCATGGATATCAACATCACAAGGTACAAAGAACGACCTCTAAAGGGTACGTTTTAGAAATTCATACTTGTTACATTAAATAAAGTAAATGGTCTTACATTTATCCCAAAATAAGTTTCAAAAGAGTGGAAGCGTAAATAAAAGTTTGATAAAAGTTTAACAAGCATGATAAATTCAGAGTCCTTGAAAGTGCTGTCACATAAAGGGAATACTTCAAATAGCACCTTGAACGGATATCCAAAGCTAAGCACCTGAAAACATTGCTTAAAACGGTCAACATAAAGTTGGTGAATTCATAGGTTTAGTTTTAATGTAATAAGGTTGATCACAAGATTTGAAATGGATGTGACAATTATAACGAATACAGTTTCACATGAAAAGTATTTACGTTGCACTAAGCTCATGAAATCGAAGCTAATAACGAAAGCAGCATATATAATCATGCCAAGTAATGTAAATCTTGCTCAAACAGGTATCCAACCAAAAGATAACCCTAACGAAGTTGAAAATTCGACTGTTATAATCCTTAGTTTCGGCACCTCCGAAATAGTAAGCGCTACCTTATTTTTTGTACCCCGATAGGGAGTAATTAGTTCTAATAGATCTATTTACTAACACCGCGCTCACGTTAACCAGTAGGGGTAGGTCAAGAAAATTAACTGTTCATGATAAAATAGGCAGTAGTAGTGGTCTAAACGCAAAACTTAGGCAACACATAAACAGGAAAAATCTCACGTAAGGTACTTGTGTTTAGTTTTGAAAAGAAAACAATGTTCTTACCCCCAAAGTCATAAAACGTATGTAAAACAGTAAAAAAAGTGGGGCTATGAACTCACAGTAAACGATGAAGTAAAGCAGCTGAAACGAATGAGTAATGCTGGATGCATAAACCTGTGCTAATTTCTTGACCTAAAAAATAACCGGTTATTGGTTTCAGAATTGGTATAACGCGGAATTATGTAGATGTGTAAGGTCCTCGAAAGTTGTGAACTCTTATTTACAAAAGGAGTTTTGATCAACGTTATTGTATGGTGTCGTAGTGTTTTGACTCGATAACCACGTTATTACAGATAATCAATGCTAAATATATAACATAGTAGGAAAAATAACGAAAGTAAATAAGTTTCGGCAGTTTACCCGGTAACTCAATATAATAACTAGGATGTCTTTGATATAAGTGTTTTCATGTTTCTAATTTATATAGTAAGTAATAGAAATTTTATATTTATAAAAATTATATTTTTCGTCTTTTAGTCGAGTATTAAAATAATAATATTTATTATTTCATCTTTTTGTCGATATTAAAGAAAATATATAGATTACGTATATTTAAAATATACTTTAGTTTATTTACCAAATCTAAGTATATATATTATTTATTATTTATAAATAATATGTTTTCGTCTTTTTGTCGAGATTTATAAAAATAAGTTTTCTCAAAATTATTTCTAAGTATAAAGATTTTATAAAATTTCGGCATGACCCGTTCGTATATATTCGTTTTCCAAAAACCACTTTCAACAATATTCCATACTTCTCGACTAACGCCAAATCTCTACTTTTTATCCAAACGATAATCAAAACTATTTATTTTCACATTTAAGTATATATATTCAAAACGCTTAAATATAGAAAAGTTTATATATATAAATATTTAGTAGTATTTAAAATAAGTTTAGCTTATAAGCTTAGAAAACTAAGCACTAAACCATTATAATGAAAATAAGCTAAATCCAGACGGACCCTTATTAAGGCTTGTTGTAAGCCCGATAACGTAAACGAATGATTTGAAATATAAAAAAACTCAGACTAGTCCGCAAAGTAACCCATAAGCCAAATAAGGTAAATAATCAGCAAAATAACCAACCAATAAGCCGAGCCAAGGCTTATAGCCCACGGTTTGGGCTTGGTTGTTGGGTTGAGGCCCACGAAAGGGAAATATGCTCATATGGGCTTATTTATTAAGTCCAATAAGCTAAATCCTTTATTTAGAAGTCAAATAAGCTCCGAAAATAAGGTGAAATGATAAGACAATACTCGAATAAGCATAATTTTTGAACCTTTATGATTCTTTATGAAGTTTGACGAGCACATAAGATCAAATAAGCTCTTACGAGCTTATTAATAAGCTTAAATAAGCAAATAAGCATTTAGAAATTATTTCTTTATAAAAGTACCACCACGACAACAAAACTGATCTTTCCTTATATATAATTTATTAATTTCAAACTAGACATAAACCTTTTTAAGGTTTATGTAAATTTTAAAGCTTTGATTTTTATGAAACGGTTTATACAACTAGCTTATTCGAGTGACAAGGATCAAGGAAGTACTAGAAAAGTTTGAAAAGATGAACAAACAAGAACGAAGGATTAGAAGGCATTCAAAGACTAAAGAACACCCTGAGTGTTCTAAATACCCAAATAACTATATAAATCAACCCCGAATAAACTTTAAACTTCAAAATCTTGATCAAAATTAAAAAGTGGTAATGTTTGTGTGGTGGTGGCGTCGGACGAACAAAAGAGAAGAGAGGGAGAGTGTGTGTGAGTTTTCTTGAATATGTGTGAGAAATGAGAATGCATCTAGACCTTTATGAATAAAAACAAGAGAGAATTGCAAAAATGGTCCTTGTGGTTTGGCCAAATTGCAAGTTTGGTCCGTCGAGTTTCAAAATTGCAAAAAACGTCCCCTGTGCAAGGTTGTTCACATTTGTCCTTGATCGAACTAAAATGACTATTATGCCCTAGTCTTCTTCCTTTCTTTTTTTCTTTGAATTTTTATTATTATTAAAATAAAATAAAACAACACTTAAAAAACTTGTAACAGATCTGATAAAGAAAATCAGAAGTTTAATCATCTTCAACCCCTTTTCATCTTATTAATCCTCAATATCAAATTTACAAAAGAAACAAACATACACACAAACTTTAATCATCTTCAACCTCTTTTAACCCACCTTCAAATCCATCACATAACAAATGTTAAAATCTCACAACTTTCATTTGATCAAAACTCATTTATATCAAAACTAAATTGAACCAACAAAAGCCTCAAATTTCCGGATCCATAAATAACCCAAATCCACTCTTTCTCCTACTTAATCCCAATAAAATTCACAAATTCATTATTTCACAGCCACCATTGTGTATTTGGTCGCATCTGGGTTTCGTTTTGCTTGTGGTCAAATCTAAAAAGAAACAAAACCCATCGTGAAAGATCTTAAAAAGAAACAAAACAAAAACAAAAAAAGAGGTCACACCTACCTCGAAACTTTGTGATTACAACAACCAACTCTTTGAAGCCAAATCTATGAAATACATGGTATATACGAGCTGCATCTTACATTTTTGTTATATGTTTATCTATTAAACTCTATCTCACATTTTTTATATAAAATCAATGTTTATTTTATTATTGAGGATTTGTTTTTTTTATTTATTATTTTTGTGTGGGTGTGTGTTTTTTTTTTATTTTTTTTTTTTTTTAGTTTTTGTCTGTTTTGGTTGTTCTCACGTGTTTTTTAATATCACCACTGGACAAGATATCTTTGCAACTTTCATTTTATTTGGATCTGTTATTGATTGTCTCGATATGTATAAGTGATGAGTTGTTTTTTTCTTTTTCTTAGATGTGGATCTGGGTTTCTGAAAAAAAAATTAGGATTTTAGTCATGTGTTTTGGGTGTGAGAGAAATGGAAATGAGGAAGAAAATAAATAAAAGAAGAAATTATTTGTTATTACATTTATAATTTTTTTAATATATAAATGTAAAGAAAAAGTAAAATAAAAAGAGGATGAGGATATATTAGTTATTTTGGTCTTGTGGGAGGTGTGTATGGGGACAGTTCGAACAAGGACCAAAAATGAAACCAAACTTTTAAAAGATGGACAATTTTTGCAATTTTGGAAACTTGACGGACCAAAACCGCAATTTGACCAAACCACAAGGACCCAATTTTGCAATTCTCTCTATAACAAGAAATCCTATCCCAACAAAATATCTAGGAACATTGTAGCTAGGAAAAGTGGGGTGTGTGTGTCCTTATGGTGCGAAAGAGCAATGAAGGGAATTAGGACTAATTTGTTCTTGATTAAATTTAAATGAAGGATCCTAGGCTAATAATTTTATTAAGCTTAGATACTTTTAATTTAAAACGATTTTTGGTATTACGTGAAACTAAAAAACGTAAAATACCTTAAAGAAAATTCTGAAAGTTTAAATATTCAACCGAAACGTAATAACGCGACAACTATTGAAAGACCACATTAAATGGCAACCCGGGAAACTTCCGGTAATGATTCTCAGATATATACGGGTGAACTCCCTGATTTTAACGTAAAATTACACTTAATCATAAAAGTCAAACTGAAGTACTAAAAGTCACCGATGACATTTAGAAATTTTTACAGGATGTGACATCCTTTCCCCGTTAGAAAAGCTTTGTCCTCAAAGCTTAAGACGCGACGTTCGGTGCAGATACGGATTTTGCAAATAAATGTGGGTATTTCTTCTAGAACTGGTCTTCGCGTTCCCAGGTAAATTCGGGTCCTCTCCGCCAGTTCCAACGAACCTTAACCATCGGGATATGACTTTGCTTTAGACGTTTGACCTCACGGTCCATGATTTCGACAGGTTCTTCGATGAAGTAAAACATGTCGTCGATTTGGACTCATTCCAATTGAATTATTTTAAGTTTCATACGACCAACACTTCCTTTCAGTTTGACACAAGATAAAAAATAAAAATTTCAAAGTACTATGAAATTGCTGAGTTATTCTAGAAAGTTCAAGGTCGATAAGCAACGGTATCCTACCTTTGGCTAGAATCTAAAAGGTTCAATACACCTCGCGTTTCGCCTTCCTTTCCCCCGTTTGCCTAAATGCATCACTCCATTCTAAAGGCGATAACCATTCAACATGACCTTTATCTCTAACTTGAAATTTAAGGTTTGTATCTCACGTTAGAGTAATCCTTTTGATGATCACGATTACCTAAGTCGTGTCGTAACTGCTTGTTGTCTTTGGTAGCCTTGTGAAAAAAATCCATGGCTATATCATCCCATTTCCAATGGGGTATTTCTGGTGATAACATCAAATAACGTCACTTTTATAGCATCATTTATCCCATGAAAATAACCCAGTTTATATAATTATTCTAAAGAATTATTACTTAATCGTTTGTATTTGAGAATTTCAATATTATAGAGACTTTTGTGAAGATTATCAAAAAGTCAACGCATTCTGGGCTTAAACGAAGAAATGATGAAGAAAACTGATTTCTGAAATCCAAATACGCCGTAAATCCATCAAGGAAGAATACGACGTATTTGTTGCCTGCAAATTCATTAAAGACCACAAAGAAACAAGATCATACGCGTATCCAAAAAATCCTATACGCGAATTCAAGTTATAGAAATGTGAAGATTCTCGAAGATATTGAACGTGGTCCTTACTCTAAGAAATCCACAATACGCCATATCCTACATCGCCTGATACGGCGTATCGACCTGTTTCTAGACTCTATAAATAGAAGACCCTAAACTCAGTTTTAGGTATGATTTTAACCACCAAGGTCGATTTTCAGAAGATAAAAGAAGCCAAGAAGGTGCAGCAACATGCTTTAATCCATAGGGAAACCCTTGTAATTCATATATTCTTAATAATCGTTCGATATTTGGTATCATTCATTTAACTCGGTTAGTTTACCTTGTTTGATTAGATTATTATGTTTGTATTCATCACAAGGTATTAGCCATATTTTTGAAGATTTCAATGTTTTGGATTGTTAATCCTCGATTGCTTAAATTTATCATTGGTATTGATTATGTTTAACACATGATACTCGCGTTAATGTGCTTTATTTGTGTTTCAATCCATATCTAAGGATATCGTCGATAGCTTAACTAGATATCAATATTCTCATATCGTAATTTTATATAGGGGAATTTAATAAGATCACAAATAAAGTTCGTGGCTAAATCGTTATGATCAATGGGTCTTAACTCGTTAAAGATAAAAAAATAAAAACAAAAAAAATTAAAAAGGATAATCGCCAATAAAAGCTTAACTAAATATCGGAATATGCCTATGTTGGTTTTGTAAACAAGTTAGACTAGCAGGTGACCTAGAGAGATTCTAACAAATGACATTCTGATTCTCTTGGCTTAGTTTGGACAGTAAACTACCACTTGTATAAATTACCGTAAGCAGTAAGTTAGTAAATTCACAATAAGCTAAAATACAATAAGATCACCATTATTTCCTTTTAAGATGAATTAAAATCAATAAAAAGGATGCTTTATGCGGATGCGTCTAATTGTGACAGAACTAGCGTGTCAAGTTTTTGGAAGAAGTACCGCCTAAATCTAGGAATGAAAAGCCGCCTCGAGACAAGTAATCATTGCACTAATAAACAAACCTGCGTTTTAATTTGAATAAATATGGTTAATACATTTCCCTTACATTAGGCTTCACCACATATTTATCTTATTGCAATACGCTGAAGAAACCTTAGTTAGATAAACCAAAAACTGTGGCTAAGTCTCCTCAGGCTGAAAACCCCCCCTTTTTTGCATTAGTTTTAGGATTAACTTACATAACTAAAAATACTGATAGATAGAATTAACGCTCTCGCTCTAGATGATCGACACCATATCTTACTCAACAAAGCTACATCTTACCGGTACGCTACCCGTTAACGTGGTTGTTTTTAGGTATAGTCGGCATAAAAAAACAAATAGTGAAACATGATACATAAAATAACCTACTCACCAAACGACACATCAAGTTTTTGCGAGTCCGCTGCCATGGGGAAGTTGAAGTTGTTTAATCTATTTATTAGTGTTTTTTTAGTTTAGTTAATTTAGATTAATTTGCATATTTGCATGTTTGTCTGTGTTTAATTTCCGCAGTGTGTATATTTTTGGCATATTGTGTGTTTGTGTGTTTTTATACATTATTCAAAGTCCTTTGTAAAAAAAATTCAAACCAATACGGTGTATCCATCCCTTTGGATATAGCGTATAAATTTTCGTAACCAATACAGCGTATTCTGTTCATAAAGTTCATACGGTGTATTCATGACAATTGAATACGGCGTATAGACTATCTGATACATTAACAGACTCTTAATTTTCGTATTACGTTTCTGTGCTTTATCATATACCTTCTTACGAAGCATATATTATTGATTGTTTGTCCTCTGTTGCAGGTAGTATGTTACAAGGAGTTTAGAACTCATTTAACCTTTTAAAAACTCGGAACGAGTATCACAATAGGATAAGAAGCTTCTCAAGACAACTGGTCTTGATTGTTCGAGTTTTCTAGGGGCTCGACCTCATTACTGATCCTGAGAATCAGTTTGGAAGAAGAGATTACAAGAAACAATGACGGAGCTTACTTTGGAAGAGTCTTTAAGCATGTTCATGGCCGAGATTGCAAAAAGGATTGATGAAAACACTAACTTGATCAAGAAAATACGAGCCTTCACGGAATTTGCATTAAGGAATCAAAACGCCTTGATCAAAGCTTTGGAAATTCAAGTCAGGCAGTAAGCATTGTTTTGCATGAAAAATTATCTGGGAATTTACAAATCTCGATTAAAGTTAAGCCGAGATTTAATGATGAGACGATTTCTACTTCTGTTAAAGCTGACAAGACTTCAATACACCGTATTAATGCTAGCCAATACGCCGTATCGAACCTACAAAACAGAAACTTATTTTACGAGTCAAAGAAAATGACTTTACCTTCTCTGAATCACTTGAATGATGATTACTGGGACGAATTGAAGGAAACTGATGGAGAAAAAGATCTGGAAGCTTATTACACTAATGCAAAGCCTCTTGGAAAAGCCTTGCCTCGAAAGGAGAATGACCCAGGGAGTTTTACTTTACCTTGTTTTATTAAAAATATGGAGACTTCTTCCATAATGTCTTGTGATACTTGCTTCGTTGGAATTTCATCATCGTCTGTAGCATAAGAGTTAGTCCAAAAATCAAAATCATCATCCTGCTCTTGATTACCTAAAGTTAATGGAGCTTGTTCCTCTTGAAAAACGTGTCCAGATGATGACTCTCCAGATACATAAGCCTCATACTCCGAGGTCTTCTGCCGCTTCGCACTATTCTCCCCCTCAAGATGAGCATCATCATGAGGATCTTCCTGATCTCTTGGGCGAACGGTCGGAGTTCTACATGCAGTTTGTAGTACTGTATGTCTTTTAAACTTCATCTGGAGAGCCAACCATATTGCTATGTCTTGTTGTTGTAATTAAGGATCAGCTTTCATAGCAAGATATAGTTGATATTGTTGTTCTGGAACAGAGGATGTTTGTGATTGAGCTGGATGAACATGAAGAATATGGCCAGACATATAATTTCGAACAGAAGCATCAACTTGAGAAGGAATGACATTGGCAATTGCATTCTCAATTTGTGTCGAGATTTGAGCTTGAATATTTCCACGTTCCTGCAAAATAGCTTTAGCAATCAATCTTTCCGTCTCTTCTTTAGCCTTTTTCCTCTCCAGAATCAACCCTTCCGCAACATACACTGGAACTTGATTTCGAACTTGTTCAGGAACTTGCTGCATAACTTGTTTCTTAACGTGTTTATCAACGATTTCAGGTAATGACTCAACCATTACATCATGAAGATTATCAGCAAGTGTATCAAATGACTTTCTTGGCATGAACCTCGCCCGTAAATGTGCAAACAAATAACCATAACGTCCTTGTAACTCGTGAAAGAAGCTCTTGTAGCGTTTGAAGCGAGTAGGTTTTGTCTTGAACAATGATAGAAGACGATTCATTTTAGTTAACTTTTTGTGAGGTGAACCTGATGATGATGTAGTATGAGGAGTATCCGTCAATTCCTGGAGTTTCTCAGTATCCGAAGATACGAGATTAGAATGAATCCTAGGAGATCTAATTGGTGTGAGGATTGGTGAATTCCTAGACTCCTCTACATTCTTCCCTTTCTCCCTTCTCTTTAATTCATACACCTCATCAGTTATTTCTTCATCTTCATCAGTTACATTCACTGGTATAATAATGTTAGTAATCTCCTCCTTCGTTTCCTGAGAAATTTCCACCTCCTTTTCCTTAGCAATCTCCACCTCCGGACTTTCCTTATCACTCCGAGGCTCTATCCTAGTGCCGGGAATATTTGATTCATCATTCCTAGGGATTGAACTATCATCAACCATTTTTTCAACTTCTTCAGATGCCAAGTGCTCTGCAACCAGTGCCACGTTCTCTCTTGCTTCCTGCTCCTCACGACTTTTATGCTCAGCAAGACTAACTTGTAATGTATCTTGTAAAATCATTTCATCTGCTTTATCGACAGTTGGCACTGGAGCTAGTGGTGTAAGACGTGTAGACCTCCTTTCAGGAAGACGAAGACGAATCACAGTTGATCGTCTTGGAGCACTTGACTCTGCGACTTCCTTATCAGGGTTAGGTGACCTAGGGGCGCTAGTTGTCCTAGGCGTTCCGTGGGTAGACTCAGTCGGCTGTGACTGAGTCAGAGGAACATCTATCCCAAACACCTCCGTATACATCCGATAATGCTCCGTTTGCTTCATTTCATCAGTGATCATCCAATCTGGTATCTTCATTCCAACTTTGTTTTTGTGTCTTCCTGAGTTGAAAATATTCTTCATAATATCATCATCTTGCAAATTATGATACATGTCTCGAACACATCTTAAGATGTCAGGAAAGATAGTCATGTAGTGACTGACAATAATCTTTGTAAATTGTGAGTCCCTAAACGAATAGATCTCTGCAGCCTATTAAGGTTGATAGCCAAGATGTATAAATACAACTGACTATATAGAAACACTGATTATGAATACTATGTGTTAATGCGGAATCTTAACACAAGTACTAAGAAAAACAATGTAGAACTAAATAACAACTTCTATTAATCTGCTTTGAACTATTACAGATTACTAACTATTTGAGATATGATATTGCTATGAGATTTCTTGAGTTCGTATATGGTTGTGTTTCTAACTATGCCAAGAGGGATCCTTTTATAGATTAAGGATAAACCCTAAACAGGCTTACAAATCGCTAACAGATAACACATATCTTTTCCTAGAATATCTCATGCATATCTCATAAACGGTACTAACTATTATCTACTAACAGTACTAACTATTCGATCAGTACTTACATTTTGTACTGTCGGTACTAACTATAACTATCAGTACTAACTATTTGTACTGTCGGTACTAACTTAGGAAAACATAAATCCTAACAATCCTCCCTTAAACATGAATGTTGAACTCTTTTAACTTCATGTTTCTTCAACTTCTTTAATCTCTTAGAGGATGTATCCAAACACTCATAGCATTTCTTGATCTTTTAAACTCTATCCTTCTTCAGCAGCAACTTTGTCTTCTCAGCAACTCAGCAACATCTTTTCAGCAACAATCCAACTAAGTTGGCTTT
>BQNB010100056.1:0-17592 GCA_026074375.1 Tanacetum coccineum | reverse complement strand
AACCCTAATTTTGTTATCTTGTAATCTTTTCTAGCTTCTTGCTAGTGTTTTAATAAAAATCTGCCGTTCAAAAAAAAGTCGCAGGAAAAAAAAGAATACCTCAACTTTCTGCATTGCGTATACGGCTTTAGACGGTGGCGTTCTTAAATGTTGTGGTTTCCTAAAGCACTCCTTTTATACCCTGAAATATGCAAATTCAAAAATAAATTTACAACATTATCCACAAAAACTAAACGCATCTCGACAAATGTTCACACCAAACTGTCACGAACAACAATCGACTGAAAAACAATCATTTAAAAATCCCTAACCCAAAAAACTTACATAACCCAGTAGTTTAATCCTCAAATCTTAACCAAGACCCTAAAACACAAAAACCAAAAAAAAGAACAATCAAAAATTAAATAAATAGTATCCACTTATCCTAGCTATTGTTGATGAACTTGAACTTAGCCTCAAATTTAGGCAGCTAGCAGCAATTTTATCATAATTAATAATCAAAATATGTATAATTGGATACAAAAGTATTCTGTAATACATCATCAACACTACAAATAAAAATGAACCTCAAAATTGAAATTGGAATTGATTATGACCTTTCAGAATGATTTATAACGAAAGAAACCAAAATCAAATTAAGAAAACCTATCACTAAGATGCAACATAAATCTTGGGAGGCATTTGGTTTGGCTAAAACCGCCGAGCTCTTTCACCTTTTAGCGAATTAAAAATTGAGCGGTTTTTTCATTCTGATCATAAACTTTTATTATGTTATAATGATCGAGGGTAATGGAGGTCGAATATGAGTTGGAAGCATTTAAAGATACAGCCCCATTAAATTTAGGGGCTCAATCTTTTAGTATAATAGATAGATTTCTTTTTCATAAAAATCAAAAGGCTCACTTGTTTATTTACACTTACAACAAACATAACATAATGTATCATGTTTAACCATAACTTGAGAGGATCTTTTTCCTTGAATAAGTGTAATGAATAGTATGGCACTATATTTAGTGTTTTTTGCTCATTTACTATCACACTATAATAGTGCAAGGTTAGTGTCAACATTGAAGCACATTTTCTTCACTTTTGCACTATTTTAGTGCAAAATAATATACTTAGTGCTAACATTGAAGATGCTCTAATAGTTGCAATTGAGAAAGACGGAAACAATTTTTTTTTGAAAAAGCGACAATGTTATTAGCCACAAGGCAAAACAAACGAAAAGATCGAAAAGCTCCGAACCACTAAACAAGAGGCTACAACAAAGGAGTAATACATAATGACATCAAGAACTAATAGTTTAAACCAAAACACACCAAGTTGACGTCCACAGAAATGACATCCTTATAAGCGGAAAGAAAATAGGCTTGTGTTATACGTACCCCCCGGAACACCATTTGTACCCCCCTGTTTTTCCGGGTTTTTTTCGTCTTTTTATTTTATTTTTAATTTTTATAATTTTGCTTATATTATAAAACTGTGAAACTGAAAGCGCGGAATAAAAATTATAAAGTTTAACGAGTTAAAAGTATAAAACTGTCAAAAAATACGGAACATAACCTGATATAAAACTGCGTTGTACTGTAAAAGGGGGTACAAAATGAATCTTTTGTACCTTTTTAGTACTATTCGATGGGCCAGAGGAGTACCAATAGTAGCACCCAAGAAAATATCCTCGTGACGTATTGTGGTCCCCGTTTGTGCGATATTAATATTATAAAAAAATCAAAATCAATAACTTTTATTTTAAAATTAAAAGCTTTTAGCTAGTATTGGAGTTTTAAAGTGCCCAATTACATCGAGACTTTTAAGATAGTTTTCATATTTTTATTATACGTTGTTTTGTATTCTTAAGTTTTTTTTAATAAAGAGTTACTCTGGTAAAATATATTAATCATTAAAAAATGTTAAGTACAATGAAGTGTGGCTGAAAGTACCACATTAACTTTAAGCAAATCTTGATAAACATCTAGACACGATGTTTATGACATGCCATAAACATTTAGACTCTAGCTATACATAATGCATAGCAAAAACGAACAATCAGCTAGAGGCTAACACAACATCACGTCGAACCAGTGTCTTCATAAACCACATGGGAACTTGGAAGCTTCCAAATGGCAATCATCTCACGAACACGAGCATTATTCTTCTTTAATCGAAACGAAACCAGTTTAAGGCGAACGTTGGTGATAATAGTCTCACAAATCAGCAAAGAAGACTTGGAATTCTTCTTAAACAACCTTGCATTCCTCTCTTGCCAAATATAATAGCACATGGCAGCTAAAACAAGACGAGAGATGACACTTCTCGTTGATCGACCCTTAGAACTCGGCAATAAAAAAGCAACAGCACCTTCGATCCTTGGAGGAAGAACATCCATACCAGAAAGCGAACGCAACATGAACCAGACTTGCATAAAAAATGAGCACTCGAATAATAAGTAACTATGTGAATCCGGAACAAGGCCGCAAAAAGGACAACGAAGCAGGTTTAAGTTAGCCTCCGTACTAACATCCCATTGCTTTAAACGATCACGTGTCTTCGGTTTCAGGTTAATAACGAGATGTAAGTGAAAGGCGTGCCTCGAAATACATCTAATTTTGTTAAACACCCTCAATTTCACAATTATAAAAAATCACATTTAATAACCATCGGCAAGATACTCGATTATAACACACGTAAAACAAATTTTTTTAATTGTTATATTTTTTTCATTAATATTAAAATTTTTGTAGTGTTTTTAAAACTTTTGAGGTAATGTACCACAGACAACTATCAAACTATTTTCTTCTAACATAAAACCCTAAAACGTCCCTAAAACCCCTAAAACGTCCACCACCAACACCCAACACCACCACCACGCACCACCAACATCCCTAAAAAAACCTAAAACGTCCACCACCAACACCCAGCACCAACATCTCTGAAAGAAGAAAAAAGACACCTAAAGAAGTCGAATTATTTAGATCATGTGTAGAATATGTGTTTTATCTAACCACTTAACCAATTAATAAGAAACTAGAGAGAGAAATAGATGGAAGGAAGGTTTCTAGAGAGAGAAACAAAGAGAGAATATTATATTAAAGTGTGTGTAAGAAATGAAACCAACCAACACCATCTCCAAGCTATGGAGAGGGTCTTTATACATCATATTGGCCGGTTGGGCCTTGGCTTCCATAGGCTTTGGTCTAACTAGCTTAATAATATTTCAAAAACTATCTAATACCTATGAGCTACATATTTTAGGTGTGACCGAGTCTTTTCTTGATTCCTAACAATCTCCCCCTAAGGGAGGTCACATCATTTTACAAAAATATTAAGCTTTACATTCTACGAATGTCTTTGGTCTTTGCTCGAGGTCTTGAATCTTTATCTTTCAACTTGTGATATGCGTAGTGATCTTTAGACTTCAGGCTTGAGCTTGTTCCTTTAAGCTTGACTTGCATGTGAACTTGAGCTTCATTGAGATCATCAGCCAAACATAATCTCTTCTCATCATCTTGTGATCGTTTGCCATCTTGTGTACTTGTGACCTTCGGACCGACATGCTCATACGTTTCTTGTTTCTTTAAAGCTTGTATAGTCATCTTTCTTGAAGTTCTTTAACTTTAACACTTCGTCACTTCAAGAAGGACGTGCGGTATCAATTTAGCGAAAGTCTTGAAACATGTACTTGAGCTTTCATAATGTCTTTATATATGCCGGTCAAGTATGAGCATGCGGCTATGAATCTTGACTTGTCTTGAACCAGCTGTGTCCACCATCGGGATTACATGCATGAATGGGTTAGTGATAAACAACATATATGGACGAAAGTGTCTTTATCACTTTGTCAAATACGGTTGCAATAACCACGGTTCCCTATTAATTAGTATAAATACTGCCAGTGATCAGGTAGAAATCTGAAGAATCTCATTGATAGGGTTTCGCAGCTGCACTAGCCGTTCTCATTACCGAAGCGTCTCAAAGCAGACAACGCGGTATGAGTGAACCAGTAAGACAAAGTCTCACAATTGAATCAAAAATTGATTTGAAAATCAATCGACGTGTCACTTGCTAAAGTTATTTTGTGACACATCGAGAGTTTTATGCATTTCAAAATTCAACAATCATCAATTCATAGTCTAGACCGAATCGATATCCAGTGTCACAAATTTGATCCATATAGGATCTCACAAGTCACCTACCGCGGAGCTTGTTTGATGTTGGCTCTGTAAGGATTTCCATCGTCATTATGAATACTTAAGTATCACTCTGATGTTCTAGCAATATCACAAGGATAATGCATATGACTCTTACGATATTACTTGTTTTCACAGTTTATGAGAAACAAATATATTGGAATAGTGTCCTAGTGAGATTTATGGATGATCTCTTTTGGCTTTAGACTCGATAGTTCACTTTGGTTTTTAGTAATCGGAGGCTGGAGCAGACTGTCACCTTTTCAATAGCAACTAACTCAGAGTGAGAAAGTCGATAGAAATGTGTTTAATCTCTGTGAAAAATGAAACAAGAGTCTTTTGAGAGACCTTGAGTGGCTGGGGAGGGTTGTGCATCACATCACTGGGTCTATGATGACTATCTTCAATACCAGACAACAACTTAGTATTTCTGATAGCATATGTATTGACCCGGTTTCTGCCTAAGTGTAAGGAGAGCTTCTTTCTTTTCACTCTTTATCTTAACTTTTCTTTTTCATTCTTCAACCCCTTTAATGCTTACCAAGACTTCATCACTAACACATTGTTGGGTTTGTTCTAGTGTAGCTCTGTCTTAGTCCACATTTTTCCCTTTTCTCACTTTTCTCATTTTTATCATACCTATGGAAATCTATTCTTACTAATGGAATGTCCCTAGGTAGATCCCTCTGGTTCTGGCTAGATCGTAAGAGCAAACACCTATACCTAACCACCTTATAACTCCAATAAATTAAGTACATGGTCGGTCTTTTAGTATTGTTCTCAGCCTTAAAACCATTTGAAAACATCGATCAAGGTACATTGTGATATAAATCAAAACATTTGGTACCTTGATGGTTTTTAACTTTCAAAATTGCTCCCCTTGCATATGTGTATCGATATTCGAAAATATTTAGCACATACGAGGAAGAAGCTGTACTAGAGTCATTAAAATCATATTTTACAAGTTATATATTTTAATCACAATTTCTCCCTTATCAAAAATGTCAAATCTCTTGATATTTTGGATATCAATTGATTCAAATATGTATAAAAATTATTTGGGGAGAAAAATGTTCTTCTTATATATCAAGCCTTTTTATTGGGAATATTTTGATGCCCCCCCTCAATTTATGAGGGTATTATATGGTGTTTGAGTACTTTAATTTGAAAATTTTAAATTTACTAAGAAATTCTTAAAAATTCGTACTCAAATACTATATATGCCTATTATTAGTCTTATACTACTTATTTACATATTCACAAGATTTATAATTACGAGAAATGACCTGAAAGAGTAAGACAAAATATGACAAAGTCATATTGTCCGCTGAAGCAGTCTAAGGTCTTCCCCGTAATGTCTACTACCAACAAACTTTTCGAAGCTCCTCATCAACCTTCTTTCCTGCAACTGACAATCAATTTCTTTTACCATGATGTGAGACCGTGTCTTGTCTAAGTGACTCCATCTTCTGTTTGGCATGGATTTTTTATACCTCATTCTCAAATTGGTAGCCATGTCATGAAGAGTATCCCGAACCGATTAGAGTGTACCGTTACTAAACTTGTAGAGCTCATCAGAACGCATCAATCTTTTCCTGTTCAGCTTGTCTTCATAAATGACTCCTTGAGGATCTGAGAGAGTGGTATATGGTGATCTTTGAGAGAGGTCTTCTTCACGAGTTCTTGGCTTGGATATGTTGAGCTTCTTTTGGTAGCTCTCGACACCAAGTTGAAGATCTTCCACTCTCTTCTGGATTACAATACGTCTTGTGAACATACGTAATACAGCGGCGAAGTGCACAATGACATCACCCTCAAGGTTGAAGAGTCTGTTCTGAACGACTAAAAGAAGCATGTCCTCGATGTCATTTAGATGAAGTCGAGGAAAGTCTCCTTCTTTGAACTTGTACAATTTCTTATCAGATCTTCGGACTTCAATCTCCTCTAGATGACCATAACCATACCATATGTTAACTTTAACATTTGTCACTGCAAGAATTCTTTTGGTGGAGTACACATCATGTTTGGACACCCTCTTGGAAGCATATCCGTTGAATCTTTATCTTTTGGGTCCCCAGTGTGAAGTACCTAAAAGGGCATGTTTGTCATATGCTACTTTTATAGGACTCCACAAGTTGGGTACCTTATCTGTCAGTGCTTTCTCCTTGCAAGTATGCCAAGTCATTGTTGAAGAAGTAATCAACCGGTATAATTTGACAATTTCCTGATTTAACCAGAGGTAGTGGTTTTCTCAAGTCGAATGGATATCTATCACCTTCAGGGTTATTCCAGTCAAGTTGATCAGTCAGTGCTTTGTAACATTCTTCCATATTATAATCAAGCTCAACATAACTCCTGCACGTTCCTTTTAGAAGCTCATAAGCCGGACCTACCAGAATATCTTGTATGAGATCGCTTATCTGCAAGCGGTTCATGACAAATGCGCTGAAGTCTATCGGAGTGCTCATCAAATCATCGAATGTTTTTGATGGTTTTTCTGCTTTGGCAAGGTCACTAAGCCATTTCTGAGTAGGCTTATTCTTAACTGATTTACCTTCATTCCAATCAGGATCTGGAGTAGGAGGTCTTTCTGGTTTCTTGAACCAATCATTTGGATCAACTTTAACAATGGGTGGTTCATCAGTATTACCCGTGTCTTCTCTAAGATTCTATGGCACTTGAGCATCTCCGCTTGTGCAGACTTGCTAGTTGATTTTGGCTGAGACTTGGTGGTTCCTTTGGAAGTTCCAGTTGACTTGGCCTTCTTTGATGGTTCAGTTTCTTTGCCTGTCTTCATCTCTGTCATAATCTGGCTTTCTCTTCTTTAACTTGTCAGCAACACCTTTATCCATGGAATCTTCATCTTCAAGTATTAGCTCCATGAGAGCATGATATAGAGCTTTATGCTTGGAATTTCATTCAAATGACTTGGTTTTAGTCATGGTCTCGAACAAGGTTCGTTTCTGATCAAATTCCCGAAGTGCATCCACGTCAGATGATACGATTGTATATTTATGCTCTTGCTGTTTCCCTGCTTGTTCCATCTTGATCTTGCTAATAGCAGCAACACTTTTTGAGGTTTTAGTTGCTGTTGGAGCACATCTGTAACATCTGCTGGAAGGGAGTGTTCCTTAACGAGTTCTGCAGTATGTCTCTGGAGCGCCTTATAAAGAGAATTATCCAGACTTGTTCCAAGGTACTCTTTAACAACGATTGGAACTTCAGACTTGACAGCTGCACGAATAGTTGAACCGTGATCAACATTTATTAGTGTCTTGGCTTCATTTTCTACGTCAGAAAGTCTTTGATGGATAGCAGAAAAGGTTTCAGAATCAGGAACAGCAGTGGTTGAGGTTGTTGCTTCTGTAGTTGTTGGTGTTAGGATTGGTGTTGATTGTTAAAGATTAGGAAAGAGTGATGAAAGAAGGGAAGTAATGGTTGTTGCTGGAGCTGTTGAAGATTCAGGAATTACAAAAACAGGGATTGTAAGAACAGGTAAGGTCTGAATACTTGGATTTTCATATTGGACTTTGACATCCATCATTCAGATAATTTCTATTTCACCTGAGGGAATGTTGTCAAAGTTGAGAAATTTAGTGGCATAGTCTGATGAGATAGAAGAACTTTGTAGTGGAACTTCAGTCTTTTGTGTAGCAAGGGCAGCCGTAACTATTTCCTGAGCATCATCCTTGACTTGATCACCTGCAACTTCTTGACTAACTTCCTCTTGCTCAACATCTACTTGACCAACATCAGTCATCTCTTCATCATCTTTCCCTTCACTTTCATGCTCTGAGTCTTTCAACTCCACATTTACATCACTATACATCTCTTTATTGATTCGCTCAAACTCTTCATCATCTACATTTTCATCATCAGTAGGTACATAGTCATCACAAGTATGTCCAAACTCATCTTCTTCTTCATCATCAGTCTTATTGATATCAACAGTTTTGTCATCATCATCAGATTCTATTCTTTCATCATCACTTTGCTAATCATCATCGTCATTATCATCATCACTATCTCCCCAAGACTCATATTGACTCTCAGAAGAATCTGCTTTGGACACATCAGGAACCCCTGGTTTTAAACTAGTTCCTTCACTTATGTCAATTGACTTGCCTTTTGGCTCATCAGGAACCTCTGATTCTAAATTAGCTCCCTCACTTGAGCCACCTGCTTCATGAATGTGTGTCTCCCGCTTGCTTCTCTTGATAGCCTTTTTCAATTGAGCTTCCTCAAGTAATGCGGCATCAGACAACAATTTAATTCTTTTGCTTCTTTCAGTCTTAGCTGGTGCCTTCTTCTTTGACACAAACACACCAGGAGTGTCGCAGATTTGAACCCTAGCGGACTGTCTTCTAGTAGCAAGTTTCTTGGCAGGTTTCTCTGCAGGTTTTTCAATAGCAACAAGAGTTTTCTTCTTAGAAGGAGAAACAGGTTTCTTGAATTTCCAAGCTTTCTTGGGAGTGTCAGCTCCTGTAGCAAATGCAAGATAAGTCTTATAGGCAGGAGAATCCCAAATCTGCTGATTAGTCATCCCTTCAGGAAGTAGTGATCCATACACTTGATATTCACCAAATTTATAGACAAACTCAAGGTACCCAAAACACTGTCATCACAAACAGTGTGCATGAAAATTCTGTTCCTCATAGAGATTGACTTATCTTTAGAAATGAAGTGAAGGATGATAGCCTTTGTGAATCTGGGATAGTACATCTTTTCTTGTTTCTTATGGTCTCTGTTGTCTAAGTGGAACCCAAAGTCTTCCCAAAGTATTTCAACAAAGTTAACATTCTTGTTGTAGTACATACCTCATAGTATATGTGCTCTTGAGAGTCTGATCTTATCAAGACCAGTGATTTTCCATGATAGACACTTGTTGATGATTGAAGCAAAAGTTCTCCATGGTTGGTTGATTGTGTAGCAAAAGCAAATTTATATACTTATAGTATTAATCCCGTGAAAATTTCTTTCCAAAATACTTCTCAAACAAGAGAAATATAAGGTAAAAATCTCACTAAAGAAAACACAATATGTATATTTTTATCCGGGAAGTATTGTACTACTCGGGTCGTGTCCCAACGAAATCGTGAATTGAGAATTTTGAATAATTCGGATTCGAGTTAAGATTGATAAAGGATTTTTGAATTTTTGATTTTACTACAAATGTAATATGTTAAGATAGATATATAGTTCACATGAGATCATCCGCAATCAATGTACGCGTAAGACTTGCTGAATCAAGCTTAATAATTGTATTGATGTAAACAACCATGTATCAAACATATATTAGGATCATGTGGTAGGAACAGTAACAAGCTTATAAAAAACATTCATTGTAGCGCTCCCTGTCGTAGAACTCAATATGTTTACTAGTAAACGAGCATGTATTTCTCAACGAAAATAAGTTATGAAAACCTTAAAATCAGAAAAGGTGGGTTACTGAAGCTCACTTAGAGTGATCGAAAGATAGAATGTTTAGTATGGATCTTTCGCGGAACGATGTGAGAAGCGTCCTTAAGACACCTAAAAGACGTGTCGCCGTTTAGATATGATAAATGATAGATAGATACTGTAAAAGTAATCGATGCTCACGAGATTGTTTCGAGATCATGGAAGGCATTGCATTTAGATTAACCAAAAGAGTATTTTTTTATCCCAAAATTGGAATGTAAAACAGAACTTATACTACATTATGATGTCTACTTAAGTCTCGCTTAGCGATTCTTATACTTATTACTATGTGGCCGCAATTTATTTTCTCAAGAAAAGGCGTAAAACTCTGTTGCTGATATTTATAGTCAACATTACAAGACCCTATCTCTTCACCTATAAAGATACAAGGATGTGGCTTTCACCCTGGAAATATACTTAGTTAGTTTCCAGATCATTAGGCCTTTAATCCAAACATATCCACTCCACAGAAATGATGTTGTTTATAATATAAACTCAAAAACAGAAAGTTTCGCCTGAATTTTCTAACGCTACGTTTTGGCCATTAATCCTACTTCTATAATATAAATCAAGTGAATCCAAAGGAGAGATGAGAAATATTTATGATGGTCTTAGTGTTTAACCATGTTATAACCCAACTACTTTTAGTGCAAAATATCTTTGAGTTAAAGCCTTTTTAAACAGTAGTTCAGAAACTGACTAGTTTCCGTAAAAATGGTCATATCTCACTCATCCGGTGGAGTTATGGCTCTATTCCAATTTCAAAACATGTACCTTAAACTTATTTCTACAACCCCATCAAGTAACCCAGACCTTCTTAGGCCAAAAGTTTGTTGCAATTAACCCATTTATACTGCTGGTCTGTAGCAGTCCCAAATTTTCCTACGAAACACTAATTTTGACGTATTTTCCAAACAGCTTGTACTCGGTGAATAAAAACTAAGCCGTTTCAAGTCGTTTATGAGCTAACAATGAAAATGATGAGAGGAGGCTTGTTCTCTTTCATTCTTGTTGGTTGTTTGTGTTTGTTTGTCTAGGTTTTCCGATTTGGAGGATCTTGTTCAAAATTGTGGAAGAACAAGAGCAATGCCCACAATTTCCATTAATGTCTCCATCTTCATTTCATAAGTGGAATCTTATATCTTGTCTTTATCGATACTATACATCTATTCTTTTGGCTATGACCTTAGAGAATTTTTGTTGATGATTCTTTTGACCCTTATTTTCAAACATTGAGGACAATTTAGTTCATTTTTTTAGTCTTGGCGGAAGTGTTATGTCTTCAAGTTATTGATGTGCATTTACATGCATACTTGTTTGAAACCTTTTTGGAATTACCTTTTTGAGAAAAAGTGAAATTTTTTTAAAAAAAAAAAAAATAAATATTTTTGCCTTGCAATAGAAAGCTAGTTTGGGAAAAACACAAACTTTTTTGTAATCGTTGGTGAGAAAATAGGATATCTCTGATTGTTAATTTTGATTGACCGGTGAAAATGCTAGCTAGTTCTTTAACCTACTTTCTGTGTTATGCTAAGCTTTCACAAATCTATTGCATTGGATTTTAAAAAATCTGAAGAACAAGAGATGATGTAGTTAAATATAAGTGTATTGCTTAAGCAAGGTTTATTTGCGAAAACCTAAAGCTTATATGAAGATTTGTGGTACTTTTTACTCAACATAAGCTCTTAATTACACCTCAATCATACGTGCCTCTTTTTTATTAACTAACCCCCAAAGATCAACCAATTGTCTTTAGAAAAGTTTACATTTGAAAAGTAATTCATTTATTATGTAAGTAAGATTTTTTGGTTTCAAATTATAAGTTGCTTTTCTAAAGTGAAAATTTTCATCAATCAAAAATCATATATTATAAAATAATGCCATGAAGCATTTCTATGCAAAAGCATTATTTTTCGTGCCATAGATGCCATTCCACAAAAATAGACATTAATAAAAGCCTAAATATAGTTTTAATCGTTGGGTATCCATGTGAGAGTGAGACTCGGATGGATGGTCGCAATAATGGATTGAAATATGTCCGTGGAATCACGGTTCGTAGGCAATCATTTACTTGGAGGACGGCTCTAGGTGGTGATTGCAATAAGGGATTTGATTTAGGCCTTTGTAGGAAAAAGGTGTTTGCTGATACCCACAAACGTTAGCAGCGGAGTGGGTGGTTATCGAACTAAGAACACCGGGGTATTAACGTTGATGATGCGATTATTCCTTATTTGGGAGAAAGGCTAAGTATGGGTTCGACCTACAGACAACATTCACCCAAATGAAAAAAATATAATTATAGTATATTGAACTAAACGAAGGGCTTAAAATTCATTTCTAAAATCATATTTATAGTATTTGTTTCCCAATTTCTTTTAGCTTTGAGTCGAGGTTTTAGTTATGTTTATTAACATTTAAGTTCACAAGGGCTTGAGTGTAATAGTTCGATCAGGATTCAACTTAAATGATAAATGATCCTATGTTAAGTTGAAAAGAAGTGCACACATCTTTAATCATTAATTTAATATTGGAGTGAAAGTTCACAAGTTGTAAGTATAAGTGCTTAACCATTTGGATTATATTGACAATGCTTCTTGTTTAATAGCTTGTTTAGTCTAGTGAAAAGTAGGAAGACGAATTTTCCTCTTTTGGGCTCTATTATATCGGGAAGTGCCTATTCAATGAGCCTAAAGTTGCAAATTTTTTGATTGCCTTAATGTGTTTCCATAAGATTAAAAGTTGAGGAAAAGTTAGTTGTTTAAAGGTGATTCATAAAGAGTGAAACAAGGGCATTTGGAAATTGTTAGTTTACAACGTGTACAACTTAATAAATTGCGTGAGGACACAGGGCAATCTTTAGTCTGGGGACATTTGTATAAGTGTTTGTTAAATTGTATACAATAAATACCCAGGATTTTGCCAATAAAAGCCAAAAAATATGCCAAAAGATGGAAATATGTGTGCTTTTGTGTCTTAATGTGCAGGAAAGGATATCAAAGTCAAAAAAGAGCAAAAATGAGCCAAAACCAACAAGAAATGAAGAGACAAGTGATCAAGAGAAAGATTTGAAGCCAATATTAAAAGCCGGATCAAGACCGTGGTCAAGAAAAGACAAGAAAGTAAAGAAAAGGACAAAAGTTTGAAGGAAAAAGACCACTTTGCCCTTACAATGGAAGATAAAAAGACTAAAATACCCTTGGGCCTTTCTATACCATTCATATCACAAAAGCCCAAAAATGAGTCCAATACAAAAGCCCATTTCCTTGTTTATAAAACCACAAGGGCCAGAAGTGTCAACTTTTAAACTCATTTTACACTACATATGAAGAAAGAAAACACAAGGACTGGTTGTGCAATTACTCCAAACTTTCAAACACACGCGGGCAACTCTTTCTCCCTAACCGCCTACAACTGATTTTCCCGCCAAAAACCCAACAAACCCAACCTCTCCAAACTCTTTCCCGTTTCTTTCTACACTCACCCCACCTCGTATTTTACCCATTTCCACGTCATTTTGTACATGTGGCAGCCTTTAATTGGTCCGAACACCTCACTCAAGAGATCCAACGGCCAAGATTCAAAATGGAAGAGATCAAAGGCTAGGAATGAAGAAGCTCTCACCTTCTCTTCACTCTCATCTATAAATAGAAGCTTAAACATTCAGTTTTGGAGTTAGCTAGTTAGTGTGTGTTAGTTCAATTTCTTTTGTATTTTTCTCTTTTCAATTTTCGTGCACTGTTCATTTTTTTCAAATTAAGTTTTTTTTAAATCTTTCAATTTCAGTTGTACTTCTTGTTTCTTCTATTGTACTCTTCTTTCTTAAGTAATAAAGCTAGCTGAATTGTGTTTGTTTTCAAGTTTTCATGTAATAAGCTGTTTTGAGCTAATAAGCTTGTAATAAGCTAAATTTAGCTTATTTTGTTTTCTTTAAGTTCTCAAATTGTTCAAATGTTATTAAAAGTTTTCTAAATACTGTTATTGTCTACTTTTGTTCACCTATATCCATTTGAGTTCAAGTTGACTGAATTTGGAAGCAATAAGGAGTAATAAGCTACATTTAGCTTATTGAGCTTAAAGCTCAGGTTTAGAGGCTAAGGTAGCCATATAGGTTTTGATTTGAGGTCACTCACTCAGAAAGAGTGACCTAGGGTCAGAGACTACAAGTGCAAAGGGTTAGCTTCATGTTTTTGATTTTAGCATATATTTAGCTTAATTCATTAGCTTATTGCCTTGACTTTTTGTGTGCTTAAACTTGTTTAAGTTTGTTTAGTCAGCTTAGATATTCAAATGCCTTAAGCTAATTGTAGTTAGAACTTATTAAGGTCTCAATTCTTAGAATTCTGTCATAATAAGTAGGAAAAGCTAGTTGAGAAACTAGCTTATTTCTGTTAATAAGCTGTAGGTTATAGTGTTAAAATAGCTTAATTAGGTGAGTTTAAAATTGAGTAGCTATAAGGTTTTAACAGTTTTAGCTTTAAAAGAGATTTTAAGTGAAATATAGTTTGGACAGTATTAGTTAACTAGTGTTTGGTAAAAGGTGGTTTTGACCTTTAAAGTCAACAAGAGTTTGTTAAAACTTTTTACATAGTTGAGTTAAGTGTTATAATCAAGATTTAAAGTGAATTTGAAAGTTAGTTTGAAGAATTTCAAAATTTAGAGTTTAAATAGTCCTTGCCAGCACCAGGGCAGTCTTAAGTTCAAATAGTTTTAGAGTTAAGTGTTTCACAAGCATTTTAGAGTTCAAATTTGATTAGTGTACACTTAAATGCATTTAGTGAGTGGTTTATAAGTTCTCACTCTAGAAACTTAGCCTGCATTTAAACCTTTGGTCAAGTATATCAGCAATAGCAGTATTAACTCAGTTAATACTGCTTGTTGTTCATCATTTTCTAGCTTCTCTTTAGCATTTGAAACTAGGAGATAGAACTTAGCTTTAGGAACCTTAATAGTATTCCATTAGCTTTTTAAAGATAATCTTTTAACTTCCATTTTTAAGCTCTAGTCTAGTTTTAAATGTTCTTGCAAAAGAGGTATTAGCAACAGCTTAGAGTACTAGCTTATTTCTTTTAGATTCTTCTTTTCTAGTTGTTCATTCCAAAAACCTTTTATCTAGGTTTATTATATAATCATAGAATAGCTTATTTCCAAAATTTTAGTTTCCAGGATTTAGTTTTAAGGTAGTTAGCTTATTAGGATTTGCTTAATTTCAGTCAATAAGCTGAACCTTAGCTTTTTAAGAGCTAATTTCTTGTTAATCTAGTTTACTTGTAGCTTATTTCTTTTTAGAAATCCCTAGTACACAATATAAGCTTCATATAGCTTCTTTTGGTTTTCATTTTCATCAAGAAATAAGCTAGAGATAAGCAAAAGATTAGAAAAGTTAAAATTTCAAAGTAATGCCATAGTTTCTGTAATTCAGAGTAAAAAGCTAATTTTCTAGCTTATTAAGTTGATAAAATGTCCAAGAGCTTTTATTAAAGTTGTAGTGTATAAGCTCAGGTTCAACTTTGTAGTTTTAAGATTTTGCTAATTTTCACTTTTTAGATAAGCAAAAAATAAGCCAAATCGTAAGGTCTAATTGGTACTTTCTTAATAGTCTAAGGTTGTCTGTTTTAACTATAGTGTAAATTCTAGTTACTTACCCCGCCTACCCTTTATTTTCATCTTTAGCACTTTCTACCCTGTCTTTTAGGCTTAATAAAATAGATTTAATATTTTCAATATTAGTTTTAATAAAATTAGGGTTTAGTTTTTAATTAGTAAAATTAGGGTTCAATTGGTTAATAAAATTTGGGCATTTTTGTATCATTTAATTTCTGCACATTTTTAGTTGTTAAAAATCATTTTTCTTTATTTTTCCAGTTAAATTTGTATTTTCTAGAAATTAAAATAGGATTTAGGTAATTTCTTTTTCTTAAGAAATTCATAGAAAATAGAAAAATAGTTGGAAAAATCTAATTCTTTTTGTGATAATTTTCTTTTTCATTCTAGTATTTTTGAAAAATGAAAGTAGAATTTTAGTGATAATTTTTAGAAAAAGTGTATTTTTAGTAATTCATTTTTCTTTAGAAATTCATAAAAAATTCAAAAATAGTTAAAAAATTCTAATTCTTTTTCCTAAATTTTTCTTTTTAAATTTGTGATTTTCAGGTATAAAATTTGTTAAAAGAAGTGCCTTAGATTTTAAATTTCAGTTTTAGCTCACGTTTTTAAGTCACGTTTGTTAATTTTTCGTAATTAGTTACACGTTTTTAATTCTTTAATTGTTCTATAGTTTAATAGTGCTATTATATCAGTAGTGTAATTCAAAATTCAAAAATCCTTTATTCATTCTTAACTCGAATCCGAATTATTCCCGAATCTCAATTCACGACTTCGTTGGGATACGACCCGAGAAGAAAATACTTCCCGGTTAAAAATATACGTATTGTGTTTTCTTAAGTGAGATTTTACCTTTTTATTTCTCTTGTTTGAGAAGTAATTGGGAAGAATTATCACGGGATTTATACTATACATATATAAATTTGACTAGTGCTTACCACCTATACCAATGAGACAATTTTAGGGCCTAAAAACCCTATTGTACTTCTTCTAATTCATGTTTTAATCAAGTAAGGTTTACTTAATCATTCAATATGTCTATGTGTTGTTTGATTTATTGTTCTTGCTTTATCTTTAACATGCTTGGCTAAACCTCCTATTGTGTTTATTTATGATTGTATGAAACCTAGAATGTAGATCTTAGTAGTGTTGCTTCTTGTGATGGATGTGTACGTTAGGTCTTAGAAAACCAGCTTTTGTCTGCATCACTGTTGATATGTCTAGGGAAACGTAATTGTGTAGAAAGCATACCATCGGGTAACAGTCTTCATACTACCTTGCCCCATAATATGGTTGATCTACTCTTAATATATTTCACATGCACTTAGTGTACTCCTAGGGGCCGTGTACCTTGCATGTGCGTTGCTCTAGCAGCATACTAAGTAGACAGCGGGTTCGTGTAATTCGTTCATGTTTTAGGAAATAGTTACACAGATCATCACAAGTGTGACAAGGCAACAACACAAGGAGAAGCAATCTAGGGAGTAATATACGATTAAATAAACACAGTCTTTTATCTTATTGTTATCACCAGTAGCATAATTAATATTTAGTTTAAGTAGTTAAAACCAAACCTCTATCTAATTATTTGATTTACTTGCTTTTCATAAAATATAAAAATACAAAAATATTCTCATCTCAACCCTTAGAATTCTGTTAGACCGTGATCAAGCCTTCCCAACCTATTCCTCGAGTGAATGATAAACAACCCCGAGTCTTGCCTATACTACACTACAACGATTAGATGCACTGCCTAGGGAGTTGTAAAACTTCTCGTGTAGAAGTCCTACGACAACTGCACATCAATAGCATATTATCACTTGGAAACTTTAGCCCCTTTAAGTTATATTCTTTTATAATTGTGACACATTAACTTTCTAAACCTATTTACATATTATTTATACTTATATTTTGACTATCGGGTTTGACTAGCGAATCATGTAACGTCTTCAAACCTATAAAGTCACAATCAAACTCCTTATATAGCATTATCGTAATAAAATACTTAAAAACTGGTTTTGGGGTGTTACACATGTCTATTCCGTCGTTACGGCCATGTATGCGTGACTCAGCTGTCTTGTTGGTTTACGACTTTCGGTGAAATTTAGAAGATCCATACCCTATATCGTTCTTCATCATAACTGTTGGTTAAACATAAACAAGGATGTGATCAAATTGTACATGTCTATTTTGTCGTTACAGCCATGTATGTATGATTCAGCTGCCTTGTTAGTGTGGTACTTTTGGTGAAAGATCGTTAAAATGATCAATCCTAAGCCTTTAACCCAATTTACCTTTTAACTTGTTACTCCTTGGCTCTAGTGGTGGAGATGTATATCCTTGC
>BQNB010100055.1:3575-24791 GCA_026074375.1 Tanacetum coccineum | reverse complement strand
CACAAAAGTACTGAAAAATACACAGAGACCCGCAGACAAGTATAAAAAGGTACTCAGGGACCCACAAATTGATTACTTTTTTTGACTTTTCTGTGGGTTCACGGCTTCTTATCTTGTGCGCCTAGAGCATAAGTTAAAAAAAACCCGTATGTATAATACAAAGTTGTTTTCTCAGAAATTTTCTACAATTTAATTCCATTTGAAATGTTGGTCACATAAATATGTACTCAGTAATAATTTTTCAGCTGATATTTGTTTGTGCATAATATGATCAATACGTTAAATTGTTTTTAATCAATAAGAATTCCTTATTGAGAAATACTACGTATAAATAGATGCTAAATGTCGATAACCTATTGCATACAGTAGAATACGTTAAATATTGTTTTATTAAGTTGAAAAGGTGGTTCTTTTTGCAGCTCAAACCTTAAAGACATATTGTTTTGAGTTATCTTTTATAAAGCTTAGCAGGGGCATTTCTCGATAGTTTCGCCCAAGGCATCGAAAAGCTCAGAACCGGCCTTGCCCATTGTAGCTCTTCAACGGCCAATGTAACTGATTTGAATATGTTGACTGAAAAAGGAAAAGAGACTTCATGACGGTCAAAAGCCAAACATAAGTAACATTCTTATTTTAAAGGTCCAACTGTGCATAACCAAAGCATGCAGCATTAACAAATACACTGTATTAAATCATGTTTACTGTTTCATATATTTTTTGACTTTTCCTAGCTACTTATAGTCTCAAATTACTGTCCATAATTTCTTATATTTTGTTTTCTGAGCAGCCTCCCCAGATTCCACACTTTGGAATCAAGCACCGTCTCAAAGGCGTTCAGACCTTTGGCGTGATGTAAAAAGACGCGCAGTAACAGAAAACGTACCCATGAGTGTTGTGGAAATTAACACAGGAGGCCAAGGTTTAGGCACTGAATGTAGAGATCAAACGCAATTCAAGGTAATTATCAGTTCACGTTTATGTCTATTGGAATGTCTGATTTCCTACCTTCTTATTGGGCCGAAACCCAATCAACCGGGTAATCACAACCCGCTGTCAAAGACAGTTACAAGACAGCGGTTATATAACTCTAAAACATTAAATAACTGAAAAACAGTTCTTTTTACCAAAAGACACGATGGTTCAATCGAACCAATACAACCTTTACTCGTACCCTTTCAAGACTTCTTATTTGGCTTACGATAAGAAAGTTGTTTTAAGATTTTACTTATTTGGTTTATGATAAGTAATATCTAAAGGATTAAAGTTTTTTTTTTTTAAAAGATTAAAAGTTCTAAGATTTAAGGCTTTATAAAAATTTAAAGTTTAAAAGATTTTAAGATTTACATTATTAAGTTTTTTAAAGAATTAACAAAGTTTTCAAAGGTTTTATAAGAATATTATATCAGATTCAAATAATCAAATTTTTAAACAAAACTTCGGGATATAGATATATAATTCTAAGATTAAACGAAATTGTGTCAAACCCATTTTCAATGCTCCTATATTGGATGGGGCAAAACTACACAACATGGGCAATTCGATCAATTATTTAGAAGCGATGGCCTTATGGGAAATGATATAGACCCAACGAAAAAAAAACCCAAGCAGATACAGAAAAGATAAAACTGCTATCGCATTCCTTTGACCAAGCGTTATCAAAAGAACAAATTGCTTTAAATCAACAACTATAAACACCACGAAAGCTTTATTGGGATGCCTTAAAACATTGACACATAGTGAGAAGGAAGAGGTTCAACAAGCAAGATTGCAAACACTCAAATCCGACTTTGAGATATTACACATGAAGGAAGACGAGGCAATCGACACCTTCACCGCAAAACTAACAACTCTAGTAAACAAAGCCGCTAGTCTAGGGCACACAATTGAATATTCCGTCGTCGTACGAAATTATTAAAATGTACGACCGCCATATTCCTTCAGATTGTTGCATCCCATCTTGAAAAATACTCAGATTTGGCCGTAATGTCAGAGATGAAGCAATCGGAAGATTGAAAACCTTCGAAGAAGATTAAAGGTTAAGAAAGAAAACGCACTTCAAGTTCAAGATAAACTATTGTTTGCAAAACACAACGATAACGGTCGAAGACATCACTATGATGTGCAAGGAGGAGGAAGATACATTCCACCACATAGCCGAAATCGTGAAGATAATAGACAACATGGAAAAGAAGAAAGATTCTCACAGATTCACAAAAATGAAGAAATGAGAAAGCCTAGAAGAGTTCAGCAAAGTATAAATGTTATTATTGCACATGAATATGGACATTATGCTCACATTTGACGTAATAAGAGATCAAAGTCAACAAAGATAGAGAAGCATCGAACCTTGTGGAAGAGATCTAGAAAACTAAACTTTGGTAATGGCATCTACAAGCTTCAACAAAGAATCAAAGAAAATCTAGCTCAAGGTATTCACAACAATAAAAGTATTTGGTTTGCTAAGACTATTGATCATGAAGACTCAAAAGTTTGGAGAAATTATATTAGAGGAAGATGAAGGAGGACATGATCAAGACTATGATAAACTAAGTATGGAAGACCAACAAGTCGAAGAGAATAAAGGAAGAAAGCCTAAAGTCAAGACACACTTTTGGAGCACTATTATTTCAAAAGTGGCTCAAAAGATCACGATAAATGAAGAACTTTGTTGAAAGAACACAACGATTGTGTTAGGTGGAGAATATTGGGCCGAAACCAATTACCTGGGTTTTCACAAACCGCCTGTCAAAGGACAGTTACAGACAGCGGTTATATACTGTAAAAAAGTAGTTATATACACGTCCCGTAAAACAAACAGTTATATAACTGAAAAACAGTTATTTTTACCAAAAGACATGATGGTTCAATCGAACCAATACAACCTTTACTCGTACCCTTTCATTGTATATAAATAGGTACCGGCAGTTTTTGTCTGTTTTTGGTCATTTAAGCTCGTTTTTAGAGGTAAAAGATATGTGTAATTAAGCACTTATCAGTCATCTTGATGTTCCGCATGTCATTAATGAGTTTGGTAAACCGGACATAGTAGTCGTGAATGGTTTCTCCCTTAATCTAACAGAAGTGTTCAAAGTCATCATATAGTTGTGATTCACGATCCTCTTTTGTTAATTCTAAACCTTCTATGAGCATCTTCACATTGTCTCATATGTCCTTTGCATCGGTGTAATGATTGATAAGAGAGTAGATATCTTTTGGTAGCCCTTGAAGTAGGATGTTCGTTGCCCGAATGTCAGCATTGTACATATCCTTATCTTCAGGTGACAAGTCAGAATAGACTTGTGGTCGTTCTGGACCTAGATGTGGGGCACCTTCAGTCCCTTTAGTTAGTGTTTCCCGAAATGTCCCCATCTGAAATGGTCCTTCATCAATTGACTTCAAAATGTTCACACCATTCTCTTTACCCCGACAATACAGTCGAATACGTTGTTGCCATGATGCAAAGTCAGTCCTATCAAGCATAGGTGGTCGGGTATCTGAACCGGTACATTGGATGTCTTTTGAAAGATTAGCCATCTTAATTGATTGTGAAATGATTAAGCTGATCGAACAATGATTAGTGATTGTATGTTAAAAGTGGTGATTGATTTTGTGAAATGGTGAATTGTTGTACAGGTTTGTTAGGATTACAATCAATAACTCGCTGGAAGAGAGTAGATACCTCGCTGACAAGACATTAAATTGACAGAGTTCCTGTTCACAAGTCGCTAGAAAAGAATCTTCAAAACCCTGTAACTCGCTATGCTTAACTCGCTGGAAGAGAGTAGATAACTCGCCGCCAAGAAATTAAATTGATAGAGTTCCTGTTCACAAGTCGCTAGAAAAAGATCTTCAAAAACCTGTAACTCGCTAGTATCTAACTCGCTACCTGTAACTCGCTACCCGTAACTCGCTACCTGTAACTCGCTACCTACACGAAACG
Source organism: Tanacetum coccineum (assembly GCA_026074375.1). Taxonomy (NCBI): domain Eukaryota; kingdom Viridiplantae; phylum Streptophyta; class Magnoliopsida; order Asterales; family Asteraceae; genus Tanacetum; species Tanacetum coccineum. Next base: position 20,851 of record BQNB010100055.1, on the reverse strand, counting down.
ACAAACTCGCTGCCACAATACTTTCTGACACAGTGTATGATTCTGACAACTCGCCAGTACAATGATCTAACTCGCTAGGAAGATCAACGAATAGTAGCCTAACTCGCTAGAATGAAAAAAATTAGGTTTTCACCTAAAAACACCTAAAAATCACCCTTTTAAACGTTTTTGCCTAGTTTCTTTTGCACAACTTGGTACTAGAAGGCTATAGCAACTATAAAAACATGAACTTTAAAATCACAAACATCGAGATCAAAGAAAACTAAGAACAAGACTATAAACCTTCAAAAACTAAACTTTTGATCTAAACAAACCAAGAAAACGCACACACAATCTAACTAATCATCCCATGAGCTCTGATACCAATTGTAGGATATTAGAAATCATAACACAATCGAATGACTAGAGGATTAGCCAAGTTCTAGAGAGAGAAAGTGAGGGAGAGCTTTCTAGAGTAAGAAAGTAAACTTGTATAAATAAAATGACTAACCCACCTCTTCCATGGCATGGAAGAGGCTTTTATACTTACAATAAAACCGGCCTAGGCCTTGGTAAAGGGCTAACATGTTGGGTTTACTACCCGGCCCATTACCGAACATTATACATTAACAACTTAACTACGAGCAACAATAAACGATAAATACACGGGGTGACCGAGTCTTTTTCTAATATTTAACAGTTTTTAACTAACATACCTAGAAACTTATATTTGCACATATAATCCCTAAAGGCATAAACACATAACAGTTAAGGCTCACATAAGCTAAGCTTAATTAACTCCCCTTTAATTGTTAACCCATTATTGTTTAAAACCTTTTCCATTATCACAAACAGATTTTATGAAGAAGATATTTGATATTTTCTCCCCCTCAAACAATGACCCGTTTTCTATTTGAAGAGTTATAGTCGTTGTTTGAGTAGTCAAATATATTTGAAAAGAATTTGCTGATGAATTAATGTTTTAATTTAGAAAATCAACACCATGAAAAATAAGATTTCTCTTATTTTGACACATAAGCGCACTGACACGTACACTTATGGAATATATGAAGCACGGGTTGTGATGCAAAGTAATCACAAGCCTTTGCATGGTTATAAAGTAGACCATGCCCGAGAATAAATTCCCGTTTAGAGGTCAAGTTTTCTTTTTGAAATACTTGCCTTTAAAATGATGACCGGGTTGCTATCTGAAATAATAGCAAGCCCACAAACACAACTCGAATCTGCCTAAAACTCAGTTTTGATTAACGAATCTTGTTTTTATTTAATTTGACCTAACTTTACACTCACTTTATTTCATGGAAAACCACTTGGGTTGAAATATAGACTCGCTTGTAGTTAATTTTAGGCTCAAGGAAAATAAATAAAACCAATTCTGTATGACCGAGATAGGGCTCTCGCAAGATGACCTAAAATTCTGCCAAGATTTCTATTCCGAATTTAGCATAATTAACCCTAATTAACTTACCCAAAACCCTAATTATTATCCCGAAAACGATTTTTGATGATCAAAACATCTTAATTACAGATTATTTACAATAACCTAATCCATCCTTAATGATTGTTACGTTAAATAAAATCAGTTGTATTGAAAAATTTAGAAAACAATACCTTAACTCTTGAAAATCAAAACCCTAAAATTTTTTGGGGTTTTCTTCTTGTTTTGTGTTGTTCGACCGGCTAAGGGAAGGAGAGGAAAAATCAAGTCATTTGGTTTAGGTTTGATTTGTATTTATAGGCCTTAAAAGATAATTACCAAAAACAAGTTGTCTTTTCCTTTTTCTTTTCTTTTACTAAAATTCATTTTTTATTATAAATATTTTATTTATTTATTATTATTTACAACTTTAATACCTTTATTTTTTTGATTCTAGGTTAAAACCTTTACTTATTTCGCTAAACCTTGAACTTTCTAACTAGATTTCTAACAAGCCTTCACTTCCAATTATTTCTAAAAATGGAAAGTACTCTAAAATCACTAAAATACTAACATAATATATATAATATGTATTATATATATATATATATATAGTACGTACACAGAAAATTACATACACGATATTTGAAACTACGCAAAGCTTCCAAATAATCTCATTTCCATTCAATCTCATTTCAACTAGTACTATGATTCATAAATCATGTACTTCAATCTCATACACATATCTCTGACAAAATACATAAAACACATAAAGAACACACATAACGCTTCAAATAAATTCTAAACAAACTGACCAACCGACTCAAACCATGGTTGTCACAGAATTCCTTCCTTTAGGAAATCTCGTCCCGGGATTTAACCAAAAGGTTCAACTCTATCATTACCAAACAAATAATCATGGATACTTATCTTTCAAGTAGTCCTCCCATACCCATGTTAACTCAAAGCTACGCTTTGAATTCCAACTAACATTAACTATTGGAATTTTACTGCTAATAACTTTGCCTACCCACACAAATATACGAATAGCAGCATAACAACTATATACGAAGAGAAACATCCAACTACATGAGCCTCGCCCGTCCTCGAGGAAATTCCTCAAAAACCTTAAGTTGTGTAACAACGTGATTCATATCTTAATCACGCAACTCATCAAACAAGAACTGTTTTGAAATTAAGATATGAGTTCATACAAGCTCATCATTTTTTTAAAAATCAACGCGATTTAAGGTTTACTTGTAATTTTAACACCACTCAAATAATTCCCGATACTCAGCTCATTGGGCAATCTTAACCGATAAGTTACAGGGCCAATCCTTTCAAGAATCTCAAATGGTCCTGTATACCTAGGTGCTAACTCACCTTTCTAATCAAAACGTACTACACTTTTCCAAGGTGAGGCTTTCTTCATAACATGATCACCAACAATAAACCCTAAAAGTTTCATTTCTACTATAAACTTAACTCTCTTGACGATCTTTCGCTTTCTTAGGCCTTTCCTTAATCACGACTACCTTAGTCGTCTCTTGCTTCAACTCAAGTCCAATCATCTTACTTTCTCCAATCTCAGCCTATAAAACAGACGACCTACCTCTTCTTCCATACAATACCTCCAATGAAAACACCTCGAATACTTGAATGATAACTATCTTTGTAGGAAAACTCACCTCACGGAAAGTGAGTAACAACCACCAAATTTCTCACACAAGCTCTAAACATATTTTCCAATGTCCGAAAAGTACGCTCACTCTGACCATCAGTCTATGGATGGTAGGCAGTACTCATATCTACTCGTGTTCCTAACGACTTCTACATCCCTTTCCAAAACCTCAATATACATTCCATCTTTATCAGGAATGCTCGACACGTGCACTCCATGTCTTGCAACTGTCTCATCTACATACAACCTTGCCAACTACTCCATCTTATATTCTTTTCGTATTGCTAGAAAATGGGATAACTTAGTCAGTCTATCGACTATCACCCAAATCGCATCGCATCCACTACTCGATCTTGATAACTTAGATTTACTATCCATAGTTAATCTTTCCTTTTCCACTTCCAATCGGGTATCTCAGGTTGTAGTAACAACCTGAAGACCTTTGATGCTCATCTTCTACTTCCAATCGCGCTTAATACTTACTAACACCACCAGCTATATCCTTCCTCATACTCGGCCACCAATTCGTATACCTAAGATCATATTACATCTTACTCACTCCAGGACGAACAGAATACTTCGTCGCATGCGCCTCCTCCATAATCAAAGTCCTTACATCGCCTACCATAAGAATCCAAATTCTATCCAAAAATTATAACCCACCACCATCTCTTTTCTCCATTTGTTAGTCCAAGCCACGCAACATCTCTGTTGACGCGTTCTCTGCTTTGGACGTCTCAACCTATACCACTAACATCTTCTCTCTAATCTCAGCTTGGATCGTCATACATATATCTCAAACTCGTCTTGGCTTCACTCCTCCTTTCCTACTCCATGCATCAACAACTACGTCCGCCCTTTCCCACATGGTACTTGGTCTCGCAATAACAACCCCTAAATAACTCCATCCATCGTCTCTGCCTCAGGTTTAATCCTTCTGATTGAAAATGTGTCTAAGACTTTTATGATCCGTATACTCTTCGTCTCGTACACATAATGCCTCTATCATTTTAGAGCAAAACCATCACGCCTAAGTCCATAACGTGAGTCGTGTCGTTCTTCACATGAATCTCCAGTTGTCGCGTCGTATAAGCAATCACCTTCTCTCTTCGCCTGAAGCTAGCATCCTAGCCTGCTCACGCTTCACTACGAAATTGTCTGATCCTTTCGTATGCCATGATCGGCTCAGATACCCATATGTTCCAACACCTTCGTCGAAAAGCTTCTTCTTCACTCTGCTTCGACTTGTTGGGCTTTCACATGAACTTCACTTTTCGTCAGCACTCCAAATTCATCTTCAAATGTACTCGTACTCCTTCTTATACTATCATAGTGTAGACCTAATTAAAATGCGACTTGTGCTCCTTCTTAGACTTCGTGTAGACCTAATAGTTGTCGTTAAACATGATGACAAATTGCCTATATACGGCTAGCACATCCGATTCAGTACGTCCATAAAAATCGCTGGTGCATTGGTCAACCAAAAAAGGCATAGCCGTAAACTCATAGCATTCATAACGCATCCTAAAAGCAGTCTTTGGAATCTTATCTTCGTGCACCCTCATTTGTTGACAGTCTAAATAAAGATCTATTTTACTCAAATCGCGATAATCTATGCACATCCTAAACGACCCATCCTACGTATTGACAAGCAATACATGCGCTTCCTTATAGCGAATTACTAGGTCGATTAAAACCTTTACCTTGTGGCTCTTGCAATTATTCCAACAACTCTTTCATCTCCGTAGGCGCCAAACAACACGGGCCTTCGTAATCGGTGTCGCTCCTTGTACTAACTCTATACGAAATTCTACTTCACGCCGAGCGGTAAACCTATTAAATCCTTAGAGAACACTTTGGGGAACTCACATACTACAGGTATATCACATAATTTCGACTCATCTCATTTCCCCACGAACCTCCAGCACCTTCAAATCCACCAAAGGCATTTTAACCATCTCCTCATATCTTACTTTCTCAGCCTTATACCTCACAACCAATTCTTTCATACGACTATATCAACCTTCTCATAACCAACGGTACTAGATCTATAGTGAAACGAGAACCTTCTAACTCTAACTACTTAACTCATCCGTTTTACTACCTCAATCACATAGGCACAACTTAGAAGATGTAAACTAACATCAACTCTAAGATCACATAATACGGACATTAAACGAATTCGAAGGACCACGATAAATCAAATAGGGTAATGCACGAATATTGAACCAGCTATGAACAAATACCAAGACTTTACATATACCAATTTTTGTAAGAATTCAAAAATCACAAAAAAATCAAAAGAAAGTCAAACCGAATGTATGTATTGATAAGTAAAACAAACCATCGATACAACAAACGTACCATCGACGCAAGAGACACTATTGAATAACACCACGTATCACGACCTATAAATAAAAGAATACGAACCTTGTTCAAAAATTGATTTTTTTCACCCGCGAGAATTATCTTCCATAACTTTAAATCAGTCATTTTTAAAACAGTAGAATCATATTAGTTAATAATGTAAATCATTTTTAAAAAAATAAATGAAATTTCTATAAACTTATTTTAAATATAGTCTTCATTAAAAAATCCAGGGATGGCTATAAAAAGAAATGTGTTGCATATTATTTGTATAATTCAATTTAAAACAAAGTTTTTGACACTTAACAAATATCTCATTAAATACAAAAATTACTTCAACATTATTATTATTTCAAAAATGTTTTCCATAGTGTGTTACTAACAGAAATGCGTGACTCAAAACAAAATACACTATTATCTCGAAAAGGGACTTCAAACACCTTAAGAACTTCAACACCAAAATATCATTTGAAAATGAACACGTACCAACGAAGCTCAAGAAGAAACATCACGAACCAACTAAATCGTAGAGACTCACCCATAATAACGATCAAAGAACAGAAATCAAAGAGTACCATTAATCTTGACAAAAGAAGCAAATCGAAATGTTAAACGGAGGACATAGAACACCAGTTCTATCATAATACCAACAAGGAATACTAACGCGAGAGTTAGGTATCTCGACCGAAACGATCTATCAAACCAACTTATGAATCGCAACGACAATACCAACCTGTATCCATGATATCCGCAAACAATAGATTAAAAGGAAATCATACTATCTACTCAACTATCTAAAATACATCCCATCATAACACATCTTACACTACCACATAACACCCAACATCGATCAATGTAATCAAGGTCACAAGTCTACGTGTGTGATGCCTTTATAATTATGTTGGCCACCATAATTATAATTGCATCTTTTGCACACGTATACTTACTCCTAAGACTATATATCTAGGCGATAACACACATTTATACAAACGTACCACATAGCAAATCTCATTCAATTCTATCATGATGCTCCATCAAAACAACACATACACACATAAGGATAAAATCATAAAACGATAAAAAAAGGACGAAGATTCCAAGCCCTAAATACAGAAAAATCCAAGTGAATTCATCGACGACCGTGACGTGTAGAGATAACAGACGAAATAAACTTTTGCTGGGGCTCGCTCGTGTTTGACCTTGCTTTCTTAAGAGTCACCCGACTCCGCGGGACCAGTCCTACTATAAGCATCCGAGAGGAAATCCAGATTGACCTCTTCTTCTATTCTCCTAACATCCATTCCTCTTGGTTCCTCGAGACGCTCCTCCTCAATTGGCTCCCATTCTACATCTCTCATTGTCGAATCACTTACAAGTCGAGATCGTACTCATAAGTGAGCAAGAAAACAAAAACACATAAATAATACCAAAAGCTGCAATTCTTCATATTCCGTACTTAAATAATAGTGAACCACAATAATATAAAAATAGATATATATATATATATATATATATATATATATATATTACTAGGAAGTAGTAGACAAAATAGACAAATGAAAACTTTCAAATATATGTAAGTATATACTAGTTACGTACATGTAAACACATAGATCCTAAAATGCAACTATATGAAGGTTCCTAAGTTATAGTCTAGGCCAACCACCTAGTTCTCTATAACCTGTGGCTCTGATACCAATCTGTCACACCCCGCCAAGGCGGAATCGCAAGGCATGATCAATAGGCATCATCACAACACAAGGCGTCAAAATAGAGAAATACTAAATGAATTAAAATCCAATATATAAAAGACACAAAGTGTCATGATAACACCTACAACATTTATCATTCAAATTCATATAGTGCAACCAACCAAGACAAAACAAATGAACATAGATTCCGCAATGCAAGCCTATGGTCCAGCTAATTCCTCTTCCTAACTCTTCACACGTTTTGCTCACCTGAAAATGATGCTTAAAACGTCAACAAAATTGTTGGTGAGAGTTACAGGTTTAAGACTCACTTATGACACCGCGATCAACAAAAACAACATTTACGAACATATATGCATGGCTATTCTATCACAACATAAATTCACATTTATCTGGGGTGGATCGTACCCCTCCGTCCCATAATTATCTCCGCGCAAGACTGAATATCTCCGCGCAAGACTGAATATCTCCGCGCAAGACTGACCCACTTGACTAGCTAAGTCCGTTCGGGTCTCACACAAGGTCATGTCATCCTCACATACACATGCCTTACCACAATTCATATCACATAGCAATAGCACATAGCAATCATATAGTTCGACACTTAAAAACACATATCACGGTTCATAATTCAAAAACAGTTTTGCATCATTTTCATCCCAAAATATAAGTAAAAAGTGGGACTGTAAAACTCACCTCGATGCAAAGCAAATCTAAACTCTTCAATTAACCTTGCAAATAATCTATACAAAACAATACACACATGTTACCATCGATTAGGTCTCTCACCCAAGTCGATGTAACAATCACAACGATGGATACTCTATACCCTATCTTGATTTAACTCATCTATATACTCTTCACAACTTGCTAACCTCAAGTTACCTTATAAAACCTACATCTCAACTTTCTGCATTTTATCCCGTTTTTATAGTCACAAGATGACTCCAAATAAAATACTAAAACACCTAATTAGTTCTTCTCCTTACATTCCATAGCTCCCCAATGTGTTGTGAGTTTCTATGATTTTTGGATTAAAAAAATAGTGAGTGTAACAATTTTATAAAAATTCAACATCACAAAGTGTCCAGAATTTGACCTTATTCGACCTTCAAAAAGTTTAGCATGAGCAGACCCATTTAAACACCTAGACAAATTCTACAAAAATTCTAGAAAATCATAAACATCATGAACTTTCTACAGTAGCAAGCCGGTCAATTAAAAAGACGTTTTGATATGGTTTTTGACCTCACAAACACAACTCAGAATTTGCCCTGAAAACTCAGTTTTGATAAAGAATATTGTTTGATTAATTTGAATAACTTCCACTCACTTTTAATACATGAAACTGCTTGGGTTGGAAAGTAGGCTCTCTGTAGTTAATTTTAGGCTCAATAAAAGCTATTCGTATGACCGAGATATGGCTCTCGCAAGATGACCTAAAATTCTGCCCAGATTTCTATTCCGAATTTAGGATAATTAACCCTAATTAACTTACCCAAAACCATAATTATTATCCCTAAAATGATTTTTGATGATCAAAACCTCTTAATTATATATTATTTACAATAACCTAATCCATCCTTAATGATTGGTACGTTAAATAAAATTAATTGTATTAAAAAATTTATAAAACAATACCTTAACTCTTGAAAATCAAAACCCTAAAATTTTTTGGGGTTTTCTTCTTGTTTTGTGTTGTTCGACCGTCCAAGGGAAGGAGAGGAAAAAAATCAAAGTGATTTGGTTTAGGTTTGATTTGTATTTATAGGCCTTAAAAGATAATTACCCAAAACAAGTTGTAATCTAATTAGGATATCTTTTCCTTTTTATTTTCTTTTACTAAAATTTGTTTTTTTTTCTATTATAAAAAAAATTCTTTATTATTATTTACAACTTTAATACCTATATTTTTTTTTATTCTAGGTTAAAACATTTACTTATTTCGCTAAACCTTGAACTTTCTAACTAGATTTCTAACAAGCCTTCACTTCCAATTATTTCTAAAAATGGAAAGTACTCTAAAATCACTAAAATACTAACATAATATATATAATATGTATTATATATATAGTACGTACACAAAAAATTACATACATGACATTTGAAACTACGCAAAGCTTCCAAATGATCTCATTTCCATTCAATCTCATTTCAACTAGTATCATGATTCATAAATCATGTACTTCAATCTCATACACATATCTCTCACAAAACACATAAAACACATAAAGAACACACATAAACGCTTCAAATAAATTCTAAACAAACTGACCAACCGACTCAAACCACGGTTGTCACAGTATCCCCTCCTTTAGGAAATCTCATCCCGAGATTTAACCAAAAGGTTCAACTCTATCATTACCAAACAAATGATCGAGGATACTTATCTTTCCAGTAGTCTTCCCATACCCATGTTAACCCAAAGTTATGCTTTGAATTCCAACTAACTTTAACTATTGGAATCTTACTGCTAATAACTTTGCTTACCCACACAAATATACGAATAGCAACATAACAACTATAAACGAAGAGAAACATCCAACTACATGAACCTCGCCCGTCCTTGAGGAAATTCCTTAAAAACCTTAAGTTGTGTAACAACGTGATTTATATCTTAATCCTGCAACTCATCAAACAAGAACTGTTTTGAAATTAAGATATGAGTTGATACAAGCTCAACGTCCTAAAAAAATTCATCGTGATTTCAAGTTTACTCGTAATTTTAACACCACTCAAATAACTCCTGATACTCAGCTCATCGGGAAATCTTAACCGATAAGCTACAGGGCCAATCCTTTCAAGAATCTCAAATGGTCCTATATACCTAGGTGCTAACTCACCTTTCTTATCAAAACGTACTACACCTTTCCAAGGTGAGACTTTCATCATAACATGATCACCAACACTAAACCCTAAAAGTTTCATTTCTACTATCAACTTAACTCTCTTGACGATCTTTGGCTTCCTTAGGCCTTTCCTTAATCACGACTACCTTAGTCGTCTCTTGCTCCAACTCAAGTCCAATCATCTTACTTTCTCCAATCTCAGCCTATAAAACAGGCGACCTACCTCTTCTTCCATACAATACCTCCAATGAAAACACCTCGAATACTCGAATGATAACTATCTTTGTAGGAAAACTCACCTCACGGAAAGTGAGTATCCCAACTACCACCAAATTTCTCACACAAGCTCTAAACATATTTTCCAATGTCCGAAAAGTACGCTCACTCTGACCATCAGTCTATGGATGGTAGGCAGTACTCATATCTACTCGTGTTCCTAACGACTTCTACATCCCTTTCCAAAACCTCAATATACATTCCATCTTTATCAGGAATGCTCGACACGTGCACTCCATGTCTTGCAACTGTCTCATCTACATACAACCTTGCCAACTACTCCATCTTATATTCTTTTCGTATTGCTAGAAAATGGGATAACTTAGTCAGTCTATCGACTATCACCCAAATCGCATCGCATCCACTACTCGATCTTGATAACTTAGATTTACTATCCATAGTTAATCTTTCCTTTTCCACTTCCAATCGGGTATCTCAGGTTGTAGTAACAACCTGAAGACCTTTGATGCTCATCTTCTACTTCCAATCGCGCTTAATACTTACTAACACCACCAGCTATATCCTTCCTCATACTCGGCCACCAATTCGTATACCTAAGATCATATTACATCTTACTCACTCCAGGACGAACAGAATACTTCGTCGCATGCGCCTCCTCCATAATCAAAGTCCTTACATCGCCTACCATAAGAATCCAAATTCTATCCAAAAATTATAACCCACCACCATCTCTTTTCTCCATTTGTTAGTCCAAGCCACGCAACATCTCTGTTGACGCGTTCTCTGCTTTGGACGTCTCAACCTATACCACTAACATCTTCTCTCTAATCTCAGCTTGGATCGTCATACATATATCTCAAACTCGTCTTGGCTTCACTCCTCCTTTCCTACTCCATGCATCAACAACTACGTCCGCCCTTTCCCACATGGTACTTGGTCTCGCAATAACAACCTCTAAATAACTTCATCCATTGCCTTTGACTCAGGTTCAATCCTTCTGATTGAAAATGTGTCAGAGACTTTTATGATCCGTATAGATCACACTCTTCATCTCGTACACATAATGCCTCTATCACTTTTGAGGTAAACCATCACGCCTAAGTCCATAACGTGAGTCGTGTCGTTCTTCACATGAATCTCCAGTTTTCGCGTCGTATAAGCAATCACCTTCTCTCTTCGTCTAAGTAAGCATCCTAACCCTTGCTCCATGCATCACTACGAAATTGTCTGATCCTTCTGGTAATGCCAAGATCGGCTGATTACCCATATTGTTCCTACAACTTCCGAAAAGCTTCCTCTTCACTCTGCTTTGACCTTGTTGGGCTTCACATGACACTTCTCTTTCTTTAGCAGCTCTAAATTCATCTTCAAATGTGACTCATACTCCTTCTTAGACTTCGTGTAGACCTAAATGTCGTCGTTAAACATGATGACAACTTGCCTATATACGGCTAGCACACCTGATTCATTACGTCAATGAAAATCGCTGGTGCATTGGACAACCCAAAAAGGCATAGCCGTAAACTCATAGCATTCATAACGCATCCTAAAAGCAGTCTTTGGAATCTCATCTTCGTGCACCCACATTTGTTGACAGTGTGAGTAAAAATCTATCTTACTCAACTCGCGATAATATATGCACATCTTAAATGACCCATCCTACGTATTGACAAGCAATACATGTGCTTCCTTATAGCGAATAACTAGGTCGATTAAAACCTTTACCTTACAGCTCTTGCAATTATTCCAACAACTCTTTCATCTCCGTAGGCGCCAAACGACATGGGCCTTCACAATCGGTGTCGCTCCTTGTACTAACTCTATACGAAATTCTACTTCACGCCAACAGGTAAACCTATTAAATCCTTAAAGAACACTTTTGGGAACTCACATACTACATGTATATCACATAATTTTGACTCATCTACTTTGGTACTCCTACGAGACCTCACATTCACATTAGTTTGTTTCCCCACGAACCTCCAGCACCTTCAAATCCACCAAAGGCATTTTAACCATCTCCTCATGGCATACTTTCTCAGCCTTATACCTCACAACCAATTCTGTCATACAACTATATCAACCTTCTCATAACCAACGGTACTAGATCTCTAGTGAAATGAGAACCTTCTAACTCTAACAACTTAACTCATCCGTTTCACTACCTCAATCACATAGGCACAACTCAGAAGATGTGAACTAACATCAACTCTAAGATTACATAATACGGACATCAAACGAATTCGAAGGACCATGATAAATCAAATAGGATGATGTACGAATATTGAACCAACTATGAACAAATACCAAGACTTTACATATACCAATTTTGGTAAGAATTCAAAAATCACAAAAACTCAAAAGAAAATCAAACCGAATGTAAGTAGTGATAAGTAAAACAAACCATCGATACAACAAACGTACCATCGACGTAAGAGACACCTATTGAATAACACCACGTATCATGACCTATAAATAAAAGAATACGAACCTTGTACAAAAATCGATTTTTTTCACCCGCGAGAATTATCTTCCATAACTTTATATCAGTCATTTTTAAAACAGTAGAATCATATTAGTTAATAATGTAAATCATTTAAAAAAATAATTTTAAATGAAATTTTCATAAACTTATTTTAAATATAGTCTTCATAAAAAAAATCAAGGGATGGCTATAAAAAGAAATGTGTTGCATATTATTTGTATAATTCAATTTAAAACAAAGTTTTCGACACTTAACAAATATCTCATTAAATACAAAAATCACTTCAACATTATTATTATTTCAAAAAGGTTTTCCATAGTGTGTTACTAACAGAAACGCGTGACTCAAAACAAAAGACACTATTATCTCGAAAAGGGACTTCAAACACCTTAAGAACTTCAACACCAAAATATCATTTGAAAATGAACACGTACCAACGAAACTCAAGAAGAAACATCACGAACCAACTAAATCGTAGAGACTCACCCATAATAACGATCAAAGAACAGAAATCAAAGAGTACCATTACTCTTGACAAAAGAAGCAAATCGAAACGTTGAACGGAGGACATAGAACACCAGTTCTATCATAATACCAACAAGGAATACTAACACGAGAGTTAGGTATCTCGACGGACACGAGCTATCAAACCAACTTATGAATCGCAACGACAATACCAACCGGTATCCACGATATCCGCAAACAATAGATTGAAAGGAAATCTTACTATCCACTCAACTATCCAAAATACATCCCATCATAACACATCTTACACTACCACATAACACCCAACATCGATCAATGTAATCAAGGTCACAAGTCCACGTGTGTGATGCCTTTATAATTATGTTGGCCACCATAATTATAATTGCATCTTTTGCACACGTATACTTACTCCCAAGACTACACATCTCGACGATAACACACATTTATACAAACGTACCACATAGCAAATCTCATACAATTCTAACATGATGCTCCATCAAAACAACACATATACACATAAGGATAAAATCCCAAAACGATAGAAAGAAGGACGAAGATTCCAAGCCCTAAATACGGAAAAATCCAAGTGAATTCACCGACGACCGCGACGTGTAGAGATAACAGACGAAATAAACTTATGCTGGGCCTCGCTCGGGTTTGACCTTGCTTTCACAAGAGTCACCCGACTCCGCGGGACCAGTCCTACTATGAGCATCCGAGAGGAAATCCGGATCGACCTCTTCTTCGATTCTCCTAACATCCATCCCTCCTTTGGTTCCTCGAGACGCTCCTCCTCAATTGGCTCCCATTCTACATCTCTCGTTGTCGAATCACTCACAAGTCGAGATCGTACTCATAAGTGAGCAAGAAAACAAAAACACATAAATAATACCAAAAGGTGCAATTCATATTAGGTACTTAAATAATGGTGAAAACCAATATATATATTTATATATATATTACTAGGAAGTAGTAGACAAAATAGACAAATGAAAACTTTTAAATATATGAAAGTATATACTAGTTACGTACATGTAAACACATAGATCCTAAAATGCAACTATATGAAGGTTCCTAAGTTATAGTCTAGGCCAACCACCTAGTTCTCTATAACCTGTGGCTCTGATACCAATCTGTCACACCCTGCCAAGGCGGAATCACAAGGCGTGATCGATAGGCATCATCACAACACATGGCGTCACAATAGAGAAATACTAAATGAATTAAAATCCAATATATGAAAGACACAAAGTGTCATGATAACACCTACAACATTTATCATTCAAATTCATATAGTGCAACCAACCAAAACAAAACAAATGAACATGGATTCCGCAATGCAAGCCTATGGTCCAGCTAATACCTCTTCCTAACTCTTCACACGTTTTGCTCACCTGAAAATGATGCTAAAAACGTCAACACAATTGTTGGTGAGAGTTACAGGTTTAAGACTCACTTATGACACCGCGATCAACAAAAACAACATTTACGAACATATATGCTTGGCTATTCTATCACAAAATAAATTCACATATAACTGGGGTGGATCGTACCCCTCCGTCCCAACAATCACTATCATCTGGGGTGGATCGTACCCCGCCGTCCCACAATTCTGTCTCCGCGCAAGACTGACCCACTTGACTAGCTAAGTCCGTTCGGGTCTCACACTAGGCCATGCCATCCTCACAATGCACACGCCTTACCACAATTCATATCACATAGCAATAGCAATCATATAGTTCGACACTTAAAAACACATATCACGGTTCATAATTCAAAAATAGTTTTGCATCATTTTCATCCCAAAATATAAGTAAAAAGTGGGACTGTAAAACTCACCTCGATGCAAAGCAAATCCAAACTCTTCAATTAACCTTGCAAATAATCTATACAAAACAATACACACATGTTACCATCGATTAGGTCTCTCACCCAAGTCGATGTAACAATCACAACGATGGATACTCTGTACCCTATCTTGATTTAACTCATCTATATACTCTTCACAACTTGCTAACCTCAAGTTACCTTATAAAACCTACATCTCAACTTTCTGCATTTTATCCCGTTTTTATAGTCACAAGATGACTCTAAATAAAATACTAAAACACCTAATTAGTTCTTCTCCTTACATCCCATAGCTCCCCAATGAGTTGTGAGCTTCTATGATTTTTGGATAAAAATAATAGTGAGTGTAACCATTTTATAAAAATTCAACATCACAAAGTGTCTAGAATTTGACCTGATTCGACCTTCAAAACGTTTAGCTTGAGCAGGCCCATTTAAACACTTAGGAAAATTCTACAAAAATTCTAGAAAATCATAAACATCATGAACTTGCTACATTAGCAAGCCCATAAATTAAAAAGACGTTTTGATATGGTTTTAGACCTCACAAACACAACTCATAATCTGCCTCTAAAACTCAATTTTTGACAACGAATCTTGTTTGATTAATTTGACTAACATCCGCTTATTTTTAATTCATGAAACCACTTGGGTTGGAAAGTAGACTCTCTGTAGTTAATTTTAAGCTCAAGAAAATCATTAAAAGCTATCCGTATGACTGAGATATGGCTCTCGCAAGATGACCTAAAATTCTGCCCAGATTTCTATTCCGAATTTAGCATAATTAACCCTAATTAACTTACTCAAAACCCTAATTATTATCCCTAAAACGATTTTTGATGATCAAAACCTCTTAATTACAGAAACTTAACCATAAATATAAAACCCTAATCCGTCCTTAATGATTGCTACGTTAAATAAAATCAATTGAATTGAAAAATGATTTAGAAAACAATACCTTAACTCTTGAAAATCAAAACCCTAAAAATTTTTGGGTTTTCTTCTAGTTATTGAGGGTTCACTGGTTAGGGTTGTAGGGGAGAGAAAAAGTGATTTTTGGTTAAGTTGTGATTTGTATTTATAGTGTTAAAAGATAATTACCAAATATAAATTGTAATCTAACTAGGATTTCTTTCCCTTTTTTTCTTTTCTTTAATTCGGCCCATACAACCGAATTTTTTTATATTTATATTTTATTTATTTATTTATTTATTATACATTTACTTTAATTCTAAGTAAAAATCTTTAATTATTTTGATAAACCTTGAACTTTCTAACTAGTTTTCAAACTAACATTCGATTCTATCTATTTCTAAAAATAGAAAGTACACTAGAATCTATAAAATACTAAACTAATATATATAATATGTATCATATATATATATATATATATATATATATATATATATATATATATATATATATATATATATAATAATATAAATATATAGACACCTACAACAGAAAATTCATACAACGAACATTTGAAACTACGCAAAGCTTCCAAATGATCTCATTTCCATTCAATCTCATTTCAACTAGTACCATGATTCATCAATCATGTACTTCAATCTCATACACATATCTCTTACAAAACACATAAAACACATAAAGAACACACATAAACGCTTCAAATAAATTCTAAACAAACTGACCAACCGGATCAAACCACGGTTGTCACAATATCCCCTCCTTTAGGAAATCTTGTCCTAAGATTTAACCAAAAGGTTCAACTCTATCATTACCAAACAAATAATCGAGGATACTTATCTTTCAAGTATTCCTCTCATACCCATGTTAACTCAATCTTACTGCTAATAACTTTGCTTACCCACACAAATGTACGAATAGCAACATAACAACTATAAACGAAGAGAAACATCCAACTACATGAGCCTCGCCCGTCCTCGAGGAAATTCCTCAAAAACCTTAAGTTGTGTAACAACGTGATTCATATCTTAATCCCGTAACTCATCAAACAAGAACTGTTTTGAAATTAAGATATGAGTTGATACAAGCTCAACGTCTTTTAAAAAAAATCAACGCGATTTCAGGTTTACTCGAAATTTTAACACCACTCAAATAACTTCCGATACTCAGCTCATCGGGCAATCTTAACCGATAAGCTACAGGGCCAATCCTTTCAAGAATCTCAAATGGTCCTATATACCTAGGTGCTAACTCACCTTTCTTA
>BQNB010100054.1:0-21771 GCA_026074375.1 Tanacetum coccineum | reverse complement strand
ATGTGGTTTAGCACGTTAAAGTTGCTGCAGTGCCCTTTGAAAAAGTAACTCCATGTGGAGTAGTTCGATTCCTGAAGATCGAGTTTTTCGGGTACGAGACTATTGATGTTATGTACCGCGTAGAGTTTTTCAACCAAGGTAAGGGCATGAGGGGGTGGTGGTGTATTCGAGTTTGTCATGGCAGAGTGATGAGTTCGACTGTTAAATCGAGGTGTTTGATGATTTAGGGTTTTGGGGATCGGCCGTGAAGGCCTGATACCATGTAAATGTGTGTTCGTTTATATTGATTGAGATGAATACAATAGGATACATATATAGTGTGCATAATGGGCCTAACCTAGTTACATACAAATACAAAGAAGGCCATGGGCCGTATAGACTGTTAACAGTATTGTGTGTGTTGAAGTAGAGAGATCTTACTTTAGATTTTCGTGTGGTATTTATATTATACACACGCGTATATTCAAAACGGTGTATTCGTTATTTGCTAAAAGGTAAGCGTTCTTGATCCCTTTGTTAATTACAAATTATATACGTGATTTATATGTTCCGTTGCATACTCGTGATTATTAATTGGTTAATTAGTTGTAAAAACCAAAAAAAAACTATGGATGTTCAAGTAGTAAAACCTCAGTACGTACAAACAGCAAAAAAACTACAGTTTTACACAAGTCTAGAACAAATAATGGAGGAAAAGATCCAACAAATGGTTCAATTCACGTCAATAGAAATAATGACCAGATTGTTTCTAAAAAACTTAAGGATTTGGTCATGGTACAAGTGAATTTTGTTTTGGTCGTGGTTCGGTTTCAGGCTATGTTTAAATTTGGTTGGTGAGTCACGGAATTTTGGTTAGATAACAGTTTCTTTCTTCGAAGTGTTGCAGGTTTGGAAGTGTTCCGGTAGTGATTCCAGAACTCATTTGTTTTGTTCGAAAGGCCGTATCAACAAGAGATCGAGTATTAAGGGTCGTAAGGGTCACGTAGTGTTGGCAAGGTTAAGGGTCGTAAGGGTCATGTATCAGCAAGGTTCGTGCTTGTGTCAAATTGTGGCGGTCTTACAGTCTTTGGTAATTGTGTATCAACTACTCCTACAACTCGTCATGCCACCACTCGGTATGATTGTGTCGCCGGAATAGTTTGGTTTGTGAATTCCGACGGGCCACATCTCAAGTGTATGTGTCAAGGTCATGGTCGTTCTCTACCCATTTTCATACCATCTACCGGGTGATTCCCTCAAGTTAAATAAATATACTACAACTACTAAATGTTTAAGGGACCGATTTGTAAAGTAAATAAACAGTTTGAAGTGCTCCGAAAAATTTGCAACAATCTGCAGATATATGAACCGTGCATTACACGGCTTTGTGTCCTTCTTTAACAAGGAATCAAATTTGAGCCTATAAACACATACTTTTGGTAAACTTAATCGAAACACCAAAAATACTTGAAAAATCGATTGAAGTTGAGGTTTCACATTATTAAAAGTTCGTGCGTCAGTTTTTGCTTTAAAACAAACTTCGCGAGTTTTTTGCTGTCGACCCTTACGGTTAATCTGGGCTAATGGATTATTAAGTTCTATTTAACATATCATTGACACTATTATTATTATAAACATACAGCCCTATTAGTCTGATGTGTACTTGGTACATTGATATGTGATGACACGAGAATATGTTAATTATGATCAACCATATGGCATAGAACTGTATATTTGTATACGTACGATGAAGTTTCAATGCATCTGTTGGGTTCTGTGAACACATCACACGAGTTTACATTCTGCTTATTGTGTTATTTTGTGCTTCTAGTTGATCTTCTTATTTTGACAATTCTGATCACATAATGGAGCATTTATCCCATTACAAAAGTAATAGTAATTATTTGATCTACATCGTTTATGAGCTATTTCTGATGTGCCTTATAGGGCTTGGGGAGGCTAGAAGATAAAGATGTAGAAATGACTACATCCCCTTAATCACACTATCAAAGTTATGTAACGATAAGCAAATCTACAAAGTTTAGCTATGAAGAATACCAATAACAGAGTAAAGTATGTAAAATGAGTCTTTTACATGAAGCAGTACATTAACCATTTCTGCAAATTTTACCCCACAAATATTACTACACTAATCTAAATGTTTAAGGGACCGATATTGTAAAGTAAATAAACAACACACGAAGTGCTCCGAAAAATTTGCAACAATCTGCACGACATCATAACCGTGCAATTACCGCCCTTTCTAGTCCCTCTTTAACAACAAGAATCCAAATTTTGGAGGCCTCTATACACACATACTTATGCGGGTAAACTTAATCGAACATACCAAAAATACTTCGAAAAATCGATTGAAGCTTACACACAGGCGTTTCACATTATTAGAAAGATGATCGTGCGTACAGTTTTTTAATTTTACAAGTTCGTGCGTCAGTTTTTAATTTTAAGGTAAAATCTCAATCTTATACATTTGCTTTATAGTTTAGTATTCTTTAATTTAAACTATATACTTTGTTTTAAGATTGTATAGTATTTAGGGTTCAAAAGTTGGATCATCATGGTTACCATGATTGTTTTTATGTAACTACACTTTACGTTCAAACATTCAAGGAATATATAATGTTTATATTCTTTTAAGAAGTACTGTAGCATTTATAATCATTATTTTCTAAATTGGGTTTTCTTTTGTTATTAACTAGAATGTTGAAAAGATTGTACGTGAGGCCACCAAAAGTTGAGTCTGCTGATCATTTTGGAGAGATTCGACCTCAGGAACTCAAATTCAGATTCAAACCCAAGACACAAATATCATGCATCGTAACACTTACTAACAAATCCAATTGTCATATGGCGTTTAAGGTCAAAGTTTCAGATGTGAAAGCCTATTGTGCACGACCCGGCGTTGGCATTGTCAAACCACACTCAACATGTCAAGTACAGCTCACAAGACAGGCTCAAGACATCGTTCCTCCTTCTAGTGTTATTGCCAAAGAAAAGTTCTTGTTACAAAGAGCTTTTGTCCCTAGAAAGACTTCCATCAAAGACGTCTCAGATATATTCCGTGCTAATGAAGGAGGCTTGATAAATCAAACGGAACTTAAGGTGGACCTTGATGTGCCGAAGGAAGTTATTGAAGAACAAGAGTTAGAGATAGCATTACAAGAACTTGCACTAAAACTGAAGAACCTGAAGTAAGCGTAAAGAAGACCCGAAAAGCTTTAGTAGAACTCATTGAGCAGCAGAATAGTAGCTGGCAACGCCACACATAAGTTTGTTTTAGCATGAACGCCGTTGGGTTTCTCATTTTGATTTTGTCGTCATGTTTTGGTAAGGTAGAGATATAAACGTCTAAGAGTGCTATCTTGGAACGACTAGTCGATAACTACATATAGATGTTAATTCTTTGATCTTATTTTCGTTTCATGTGCTGTTAAGATCAACATCTGACATAAATGTTTACGGTTATCTAGTTAATTATAAATGCAAAATAACATAATCGTCCTCGTTCTGTTAGTTCCTAGCTTCTGAATCTGTCCTATTAAGAGTCTGAACTTAACTTCAAAGTACCACAACAACTAACTTACTTTTATTTTCCGATAACAGATAAAATTTACAATTTACATCCACCTCTATATATACAGAACTATATCATAGAAGAGTGCATAGATGGATCAGCAACCTTATCTTTCATTCTTGATGAGGCTTGATCAAGATACACATAACAATATTTTTAAAGTAAAAACGACTGAAAAAAGATGCATATGTACATAGAAAAGAAATTACATCAAAAATTTCACCACGTGTAGACAGGAACTTGAGTCAGGTTACAACTTGAAGCTGAAGCCTGTAAAGTGATCAACCCATTTGATTCGACTTATGGGAAGCGACCATACCATAAAATTCCTCACTAAAAAGTTCTTCATAGCGTTTTTTTAACGATGACCCGCGCTTACAGTTTTTCATTGCGAATTCCAATCCAGCTTGTTCACCTCTTAGAAGCTGTAAAACCTGCATACAACACCATTCATTCTCACTAAACTGTGGGTAGAGTGGCTATGCAAGGTTCAGTTAAATTACATCAGTTAATCATGGTGAATATTGAGTACTCATTGGTTGCATGATGTCAAGTTTACAATAGAACATGAACTTAAGGGGGAACGTTAACACATATATAAATGGTTGTGCAAATATTTTGCCATTAGTGTGTGTGTTTCCTTCTTTAAATACTAAACTAAGATCAATTTCGACTCTTTGAAGGCGTTTACTTTCGAGTAAAAATTAACACGCAAAAATACTGATCTTGCTTTCCCAATAAAGATTCGTAGAATATCAAAGAAGATAGTTAAACATGCCTGGTTCATATCTGGGCGTCGAATGGATGACCGTTGTATGCATAAAGATGCAGCCAAAACCGTCAAATGCAATTGTCGTTTGTTACAGTTGTCATCAACTGCAGGATCTACAAGCTCTCGAACATTGTTCTTCCTGAGCAATGGTTTCGCCTATTGGAGTAAAAAAAATATTTTATTAATACATATTAACATTGGAAAATTTAAGTGTTCAACGAGTTATAAATAATTCCTTACCCATAAAACAAGACTTTGCTGTGAGTAATCTAGAGCTCTACGACCACTAATAAGTTCCAACAAAAGTACACCGAATGCAAAAACATCAGTCTTTTCATCGACTATGCCGTGCATCAAGTACTCTGGAGCTAAATATCTACAAAAAGAGAAAGATTACCACATTTGTCAATCATAGAAATTGACAGTAATATATGGAGGGTCAAACTCGTTGAGTAATTGGTTAAACTGTGATCATCTTAAAAGAATTTTATAAAAGTAGCTTAACTATGATCACGAAAACCATCTGATTATAGTACTCGTATACAATTCTGAGAAAGTAGATTTGGGTGACTCTGGACCCGTCCCCAACCATTTAGCTAAATTATTTGTATTGACCCATTTGACTTGTTGGACATAATATGATACCCAACTGACCAAAATCAGCCCATTGATAAGTAAAGCATACGAACCCAAATGTGCCTTCGAATCTTGAAACTGTATGGTGAGTCCAATGCTCCGGCAACCATTTTGCTAGCCCAAAATCACAAATCTGAATATAAAGTGGTTATTTTCTGTCCAAAACTTCCAAACACACCTTAAGAGTTGCATATTTGCCAAACCTATTAGAACTGCAATTTTTCTCTAAATGTTTGTTTTCTATCGTTTGCTAGAATGTAATTAGCGTGTTTCAATGCAACAATTAGTTTTAGACATACCCATAGATCAAAATTGATTAAAGGCTTACTTGAGGTTCAAAGTCTTTAGTAAGCAATATATTTGCAGCCTTAATGTCTCTATGAATGATTCTCCTTTGACATCCTTCATGAAGATAAAGCAAACCTTCAGCTGTCCCTAAAGCAACTTTATACCTTATATCCCAATTTAGTTTCTCCTTCAAAGCTGTCACATAAATGTAAATATCAAGTAAAAAATCAAACTTTTTTACCCTTTGAATTCAAGATAACAATAAACATCATTAAGGTGGGGTTACACTATCCAATGTTTCGTAATATTAGATGTGCTTATAAAATTATAAGATAGAGATTTTCTCCCCGAACAAAAAGTTTAGTACCAATGTTTTAATTTGCGCCATCTTCGAAAAAGTTGGTTGCGCTATTGAATAAGGTCAGATTGGCTAGCAAGTCAATATGGGTTGGGGTCAAAATGGGTCATTTTTAACAAGGGTCAAAAACTGGCTGGTGTGGGTTGGTTGACCCGCCGCTACTTTCTTGTCCAACTTTTTTTTAGCTTCAAAACTAATTTATCATGAGTATGTTTGTTTGAATAAGTTGATCAAAGATATTGAAAATTCGAGTAACTTCAAAGGAGACATTCAACCCGAGTGACCCAATTCAACCCATATCATATTTTAGCAATTATTTTCTTTTTGGCCCATTTGACCTATTGGAGTTAAAAATATAGCTTAAATCGACCCGGTTTTAAGTGACCGGGTTAAAAATGCTACTTCTACATAATAAGACCAAAGAAAACAACTAACCGTGAAGCCATGAAGCTAAACTACCATTGGGAGACAACTCAAGAACAAGGTGTAATCCACCTTCAACGCCATAACCAATCAATTTGGCTGTATTTTGATGGTTAACATGAGCCATAACCCCAAGCTCCGATAAAAAGCTTGCGGTTCTTTCATCGATAGCGCCTCGTGTAAGCTGTTTAACAGCAACAATCTGCCCATTTTTCAAAACACCTTTGTATACCTCTGCATAACCTCCTTTCCCAATCATATTTTCTGAATAAATTACGGCAAATAATCAGATTTCTTACATCAAATTCTTACCTTAGGTGAATATCAAAAAATGGTTTCTTACATTAACTACTTACCATAGCTGATTTTAACAAAATGGTTTTTCTTATTCTAGAAACAACAAGAAAATCAAAATCATAGACAATTTTCACCTAAAACAACCAAATTTGACTATTGCAACATCAAAGCACATTTATCAATAAAAAACAACCTAACACTTTAAAATCTGATTATGATAATCACTTTCACAAGCTCTTATGGATAAGCTACTCTGAAGCTGATCTTATAAAAGTAATTATATAATCAGAATCAAATAGTCTCCATTCAACAACTCATACTCCGTAACTGATATCAATATTTCACCTTAAAATAACAATGAGAATCAAATGTTCTCCACCCAAACACTCAAAACAAAAATGAGTCAAGAATAATACCAATTGAGAAGTTGTTGGTGGCAGCTTGCAACTGCGAAAATGTGAAGTTCTTCCAATGAGGCTTAAAATAGTTCATATCCACCATTGGAGAAGGCGGCATTATAGCTACTTGTTCTCGAAAACTACTACTTAATCTTCTTGTTAACTGCAAACCACCACTACTAATTTGATTTAAAGTTGGCAAACATTTCTTAGATGTTGCTTTAAACTTATGAACAAACTCTATCCATTTCGAACTTGAACTTGATTGTTTCGAGTCTTTTTGATGATCATGATCACTTCCTGAAGTGCTTTCTTTTGAAGAAAATGTTTCAGAGTCTAAGCTTCTTAAATAATCTTCAAGAACACAAGTTGGTGAATAAGTGTCTACTTTCATCTTCTCCATATCTACAGATCTATGAAAAGGAAGAATGAAACATGTTGGTTAATGTAGTGTGAATTGATGTGAAAAAATATGAAAATGGTACATATACACAAACCTATGTCTTAAATTGATAAAAGACAAATAAGATTACATTTTACCATAAATGACCATAGAAGTGATGTCAGTTTGTTGGATCAAGATATGACAAGACAACGCATGAACCTTAAACTAAGCTTTTGTATAAAAGTTTTTTTTAACTCTTGCCATTTGAAAACTAGATGAAATAAGTGCAAAGTTAGATACTTTAGTAAAGTAATGCTTCTTGGTTATATAGTTTTAAACTTTTAAGTTGTACTAATCATTTCACTAAAATAATTAAAAGAGGATGTTTAGATGTGTGATGGCGGTATGTGGTGTGAGATTGTTCGTCAACCAAGTTGTTGTGGGTTCGAGTCCTAACCAAAACATGTATGTGATATATATTTATGATGTAAATAATCTGAAATGGAGGAACAATTCCTTGAAGCAAACAATTGAGAAATAACATAAAAAGTGAATGAAGAAATTTATAACTTTCAAGAAAAAAGGGTAAAATTTACCACAAGATTCGAGGGAAACTCGTAGTACACATGATAAAAGTAAACATGAAGAATAGTAACTTGTTTCTTTGGGCATGAATAATTACATCATGATACATACACATATTTACACATACATAAAAAGATCATGTAAAAAACAATGACACATAAAAATTAATCACTAAAAACAAACAATTTAACAAAAAAAAAATCACAAAACATATACACATAAGAAATTTCACCATACTTTCAAAAATAACAAGTAACTTATTTTTCGTCGCCGCTATACACTTATATATAGTTACATAAATAGAGATAAATACAATAAAATCAAGTTGTCACACAAAGAATCATAAGAGGGTTTTGACCGACATACCATAAAGAAAAAGCTGAAGATTCTTGTATGTATTGCTTTGTGTTGTGAACATGTCCCAAAACAAAACAAAGAAGGTTGGATATCCCAGAAAAAATTATGTCTTTGAGTGTGTGAGAGAGAAAGAAACAAAGTGTTGTTTTAGAAAGAGATAAATATATGGTTGAGTGAAATGGAATAGAAATTGAGTATTGTGTAAGAACACTGGTGCTTGCTAGTTGAGGTTGGTTGGTATGGCCAGGGTTTTTGTCTAGCTTTTAATTACTACTACATCTTTGAAAAAAAAAATTCTTTAGATTTACTACTTTGTAAAATGAGTTTTGATTTATGATTTAACTTTGGGATTTACACACACAACAAACACACACGATTCGGTCGTGTAGTCAACTGAGTCTTCGTTTTATATCACGCAAGACGCTTCTTAGATGACGTCTGTAATAAGGTAAACGCGTTGGCCATCTTCAAGCTAAGCATGCAAAAGGCGTTCTTGTTGCCTTGTTACGGATGATCTTGAGATATTGTTTGAAATATGGTTGTAGCTTAAGTAGAATTTTAAGGGTCTGTTTGGTTGCACGTAATGAACTAGTAAAGGAATGTAATCGACGGTGTAATGGAATTAAGTATTAACATAGTAATTGAATGAGTCATTACTGTTTCATTGACCTATTTGGTTGTCATGTTAAAATGTAATATAACATTCACGTATATTTTTTGTATGAAGCAATAAATGCTGGAAATGAATAAAATAAATGAAATATGACAAAATATGAATCCATGTAGTAATGAAATGAAAAAAAACTAGGGGTGGCTATGTAATGAAATTGGTGGTTACAGACGTAATGGAATGAACCAATGAATGACCTATTCCATTACAAAACTGAAAACAAACAAAATATTTTCATTCCACTGTAATGATCTATTCCATTCCAGCTTGATTCATGCATACCAAACGCTACGTAAGGGTTTTTATTTGTCTTTTCAAAAAGAAAGTAAAAAAGTTATTGTTAGAATGATAATATAAATCTTGTGTTAAAAACAAAAGATTTTTACACAACTGCAAGCATCTCTTTTGAGCTACTATTATTAATTCACATATTTAATTTGTTGATTCTATTTGATTTACTTTCCATGTAAAATAGATTGAAACTGAAATGTATACTAAAATAAAAAGAAGGTAGTGTTGTGATCGATTACTGAATCAAGAAGCAAATACAAAGATCTAAATCTAAACTTCTTATATAATTAATCATCAAGAAACATAATGATTGAGTTGTGATACGTGGAGTGAGTATTACTCTACTTTTTTGATGTAACCGTGCAAAATAGGACTAAGATCATGTCATGTTCTGAGGAGTCATGTTATGTTTGTTATGAGTGTGAAAGAAAGAAATATAATATTATTGTGGGACCTTTGCATTATTTTAAATCAAATATTCACTCACAATACACTAACATGACCTCTCATGTTCTTGAACATGAGAGGATCCTAGTCCTGCAAAATAATATAATCTACATGAAATAATATCAATGTAGATCCAATATTTATTAAAGATTCAATAGACCAATCATAGTCACCCATTTTCTTATTTAATTAAAAAAAACTCACTTTTCATCTTTTTTTAAAAAATTAATATATCTTGCAAACGGTAAATCGTCAAACGACAAAAAATACACCACCGCGACGAGAATTAAATCATCTTTCTTTAGAGGGGAACTTTGATATACTTTCGAAGAATTTTTTTTTTATTTTTTTTAGTCACGTCTGAAAAAAATCACATGTGATTTCATAAAATCATACGTGATTTCATAAAATCACATGTGATTTTGTAAATACAAATCACATGTGATTTTCCATAATCACATGTGATGTTTCTAGACGTGACTGAAAAATAAAATTGAAAAAAAAAGTTCGTCGAAAGTATATCAAAGTGCCCCTCTATAGAAAAATGATTTAATTCTCGTTGCAATGGTATGTTTCATTTTACGTAACGATTAACGGTTTGTGAGATATTTAATTTTAAAAAAAAGATGTGAAAAGTGAATTTTATTTAATTTGATGAAAAAATGAAAGGTTATGATGAAGTATTTAAATTTATGATAAAAAAAGATCTTTATTGAACTTTTGCCTAATCAACAATAATATTATTAATACATGAAGCAAAGTTTTTTAAGCTGGTGATTTGATGAGATTTATTTTATATGGTATCAATCAAAAAATTATCATTAAAGTTGTCTTTTTATTTACACTGTAACGTAGTTTTTTATCATTTTATATTCCGTAATTTTTAACAGTTTAATATTTTTGACTTGTTACACTTTATATTTTTCGTTCTGTAATTTCCGTGTCATAATTTTATAACATAAACAAAATTATAAAATTAAAATTAAAATATAAAAAAATAAAAAAAACCAAAAAAACATGAGAGGTACAAATTGCTTTTTTGGGGGAGGTATTACAAATATACACATTAGGTGACAAAAACACTGTCGTTTTGACAGTGGGCCCGTGCTACAGTAACGGGCTCCCGTTTTGGGCCAGCCCGTTTTTTTACGGGGATGTCAATCCAAAATAGATCTATTCATAACATTCGCGCTCGCTAACTAGCAATTGACAGTTCATGATAGTGGGCAATAGTGGGTTAAGCTACTTAGGCAACCGTAAATTTGTTTAAAAGATACTTGCGTCCGAACTAAAACAAGTGCATGTTCTCCCCAAAGTTGTAAAACAATATAATGTATAAAAGCGGGGCTTATGAACTCCCTTAAGTGAATGATTGATTATCTAAATCAAAATAATGAATCTCTCGCAATCCGAATGCAACCTAATTAATTATGGCCGTATGAGTATAATTTATTATATATAAAATAAAGCCACACACATGTTTAATATTGTCACACACCACCAAATAGTTTCTATTAATCTATAAAAAGTTAAATTCATAATTAACTTCTATTTTGTTACATAAAAAGTCTATGAAATGTACCTAAAGATAAATGTTTATTTTTATTTACCAATTGTATCTTTCGGAGAAAGAATATATGATTTACTGTTTTTATTGGATACAATAATGATAATTTCATTATTGATTTATTTGTTTTATAAAAAGACTTATAAAAGTAAAAATATTGCGCGCGAGTTTTAAAACCTCATATCTTTTATCGTTTTGACTCCGTTATATACGTTCTTATGTCCACGGCTTCGTATTAAGAAAATTTATCAAAATAGCATATTTATAAAATTTAATCCCTGATGAACAGTAACTTTTACTATTCATCACAGTTTATAAAAACTGTTTTTATAAAATTAATTATACGTAACTTGTTTAAAGCATAACTTGTTCATTTTAATTCCGTTTCTCGAGTTTCTTACGCCCTTGGATTCGTCATGAAATGTACTATGTTTATAAAATATTAAATTTTATAGATTAGATCTGAGACAGAAAGTATTTATATAAAAATCACTTTTATAAAATCACTTTTATACGATTAATTAACGTAAACTCGTAAATGTCATATCTTCTTCATTAAAAATCCATTTTTCAAGTTCCTTATATACTTACGATCCTTGTAACGAGTACTATTTTAATAAATTATAAAATGTATGGGTTTAGTGTCGAATTCAAACAGTAGGTATTAAAAATTAATTAGGGTTTATGATTAATAAAACAAGTTTTATAATTTCTTTTATTTAGAAACTTTGCACCATTCTTTTACCAAGTGTCATACCATATATCTTACATATATTAAGTCCTTTAAAAGTCCATAACACTTGTCCAAGTAAAATCCATGTTCTTGTGATCTTTTACACATCACTTGTAAATAAACCTTCAACACCCTTTAATTTGTAAATCATTCATATAAATTATTTAACACTTATACCAAGCATGTACTTTCATTTAAAGTATCATTTTACCCCATACAACATGAAGTTCGAATTTAATAAGCTCTTAAATACTTTATATCACACAAAAATAATTCTAGATGGTGTCTAACATATATAACAAGTATGTACATAAAAGATAATGAATGAATAAACATGAAATGTTTTAAATAGACCTTATAGAAGATGAGTAGGATGATGAACACAATACAAAACCCTAACCAAGCTTCCAAAATCAAAACCCTAATCAAGAAAACCCTAAATATGTTTTCTTGACTAATCCTTGTTAAACCCGAATCCAAGCTTGCCAACACCTTGAGTAACCTTAGATGGTCTTAGGATGAGTGCTTGTATGCTTGGAATGCTTGTAAAAGAAATTTATATGAAAACCCTAGCTCTATAATTTTTGAGCCGTGGGTTATGAGCTTATGTTTGGGAGAGTTTGACTTGTTTTTATTGAAATGGAAAAGAGTATGACTAGTTTACATAGGACTTGCCTTTTATAGTATGGTTGAAACCTTAAACCACAAATTGAAACAAGGATGAGTAGGATGAGGTACAATATGTAAAAGCCGTTCTCCCTCCTTAGCCCCATCTAGCTTCACGGTTCACAAGAGGGGAAAGGACTATGACAAGCCAATTTTATGCGAGAGGTGTTATAAGGTTACTAGTGTGAAAGAGTTATCAGTGATATAATAGGAGTTAGTGGGAGTTAGTGTTTATTTCTTGTGTAACACACTAGGTCCGGTTTTGATGAGTTAATAATTACAATAAAATAAGTTTAATTTGGTATGGTATAAAAGTGGGTATTTGTTTGAGTGTAGATGGGTATTGGTGCTTCCGGGTATGCCTAAATGTAATTTATTGCGAAACGTAAGCGTTTTACGTAACCAACAAAAATAAATTATGAAAAGTTATAAATTATACTCCTAATAATCATATAACACTTGCTTGATGTAAACTTTAATTTGTTTGGTGTCCGTTTACGTTGAACGTTGATTTTTAGTTTACGCGATTTAACTATACGATAATAATTAAAAGCAAACGCGCAAAACTCTAAAAATAAATAATGGAATAATTAAAGTCGTAAATGACCTGAAAATGAGAAATGTTACAGTCTCCACCCGTTAGAAGAGCCTTGTCCCCAAGGCTCAAGTCGCGACACTTGACGAAGGTACGGGTTTAGCAAAAAGGTGCGGATACTTCTTCTGAAATTGGTCTTCACGTTCCCAGGTGAACTCAGGACCTCTCTTGGAGTTCCATCGAACTTTGATGATGGGAATACGACTTCGCTTTAACCTCTTGACTTCACGATCCATAATTTCCACTGGTTCTTCAACAAAGCGGAGTTTATCATCAATGTGTATTTCATCTAACGGAACTGCCAATGGCTCGTCAGATAAACACTTCTTTAGATTGGATACATGAAACATGCTATGAACCCTGCTTATACGGCTGAAGGTAGTTTCGGTCTTCAAGAGAACAGGTTCCCACTGTTGGCTAACACCTTAAGAAGGTCCAATATACCTCGGTTCAACTTTCCCTCTGCCAAAACAAATGAAACCCTTTCCAGGTGGTTACCCTTAACAAAACTCGATACCAACTTGAAACCTCTAGAGGCTTAACCGCCTCACACGCGAAAACTCTTTTGGCGATCTCGAGCGGCTTGAATTCTTTGCTTTATTTGGACAATCTTCTCGGTTGTCTCTTGAACTATTTATGGACCGACGAGTTGAACTTCTCCAACCTTGGCCCAACAAACAGGTGAACGATACTTTCGACCGTAAGTGGATCAAATTGTGTACCCTTGATTTCGGCGTGATACCTATGTTGTTAGAAAACTCAACTAGTGGCAAAATTTTTAACGCCAACCATTTCCCAAGTCACCACATAAGTACTACCCATAACCTTGAGATTTTGGATAGTCCTCTCGCTTTATCCGTTAGTTTGCGGATGGTATGCAGTACTCATATCCAAGCTAGTGCCCAAAGCCTTCTGAAGTGATCTCTAGAAATTTGATGTGAATCCAGGGTTACGATCACAAATGATTGAGACATGTATTCCATGTCTCGTGACTACCTCCTTTAGGTACATTCTTGTCAATTTCTCCATGGAATATGTTTCTCTCATCGGTGAAATGATTACAGACTTAGTAAGTCGGTCAACAATCACCCAAATGGTATCGTTTCCTCTTTGCGTCTTTGGGAGTTTGGTGACAAAATCCATGGTGATATTGTCCCACTTCCATTAAGGAATCTCTGGTTGTACCAACCAGCCAGATGGCTTTTGGTGTTCCGCTTTCACCTTTAAACAGGTCGAACACTTGCTAACGTGGGTGGCAATATCGGTTCTCATGTTAGGCCACCAGCATAATTACTTCATGTCTTGATACATATTATCGGGATCCAGATGAATGGAATATTTTGACTTGTGAGACTTATGCATACTCAGAATCCTTAGATCACCATAGTACGGCAACCAACTCCTGTTATTCAAACACGGTTTTTTGTTAGTACGCGGTCCTAACTGCTGCTCTATCGACTGAAAAGCTACTTCTTCTTTGTCACCCTAACCAAGCTTGACTCCGCCCATTGAGTAACGCTTGCTATGACTGGCGATCTTTGGGAATCCCTCAATGAATCTTTGGTAATAACCAGCAAAATCTAAAAAGTGAGGAATCTCCGTTGCAGTTTTAGGAGATGCCCCTTTCTTTAATGGGTTCGATCTTGGTGGGACCCATGTTAACACCCTGACTATCCATCTCGTGAACAAGGAACTGTACTTTAGGAATCTAAATTTCTCATTTAGAGAGTTTGGCATACAACTGTTCCTTCTTAAGCATCTCCAAGGTTAAGTTGTGATGTTCTTCATGCTCTTCTTTCTCTTTCGAGTATATCAGAATATCGACAATAAGACAATCAAAATTTATCCAAATATGGTTTTGGCAACCGATTCAAGAGATACATAAATGCAGGCAGGAGGCGTTATTCCAAACCAAACGGCATAACTTAAAATTCATAATGTCCATATCGAGTTCTGAACATGGTCTTCGAAATGTCTTCTTCCCAAACCCTTAATTGATACTAACCCGATCTCAGGTCGATCTTCGAGTAGACACTCGATCCTTGTATACACCACCCAAGATTTTTCATCCTTGGTATTTTCCTCCTTAGTTGTCTCATCTAAATCGTTCAAGTTTCAAATTTATTGTGGTGATTAAGGTTTGAACCCTAATGATCTTATCCATTCCTTTCGACTTAAAGCATTAGTTATAACGTTCTCCTCTCTAGGGTGATAACGGACTTCATACCTATGATGGCCTTACAAAGACTAAGTTCCATGGCATTTTGTCAACGTTGAATGGGCGGTTCAGTAAATTCTCTAATAGCGAGCAATTTGATGGCGAATTGTCCTAGGGGAAACTAATGATGCGTCTTGGCTTTTCGAGACAGGATTTAGTGTAAGATATTGTCGACTTTCAACACTGAGATGACGTAAGGGTCTTCTTAGTTTCTATGATTACTAACTTAGTTTTTTTTTATCAAACACGTTTATATGAATACGTACATAAAACTTGATATAAATAGGAAATTAGTTGCTGACAAAAGTTTTATGGTGACTATTCTTAGCATGGCATGGTCCTTCCTGAATTATACTTAGGTGATCAGGCTATGTATAATTGAGGGCTAACGATGCGATGCTCATTTTCGTCAAAATTGTGTTATGTATAAAGAAGTGTCAAAGAGTTTTATAAATGCCAAACTAATTCACAAAGTGGTATGTATGAGTTTTGATAGAATGAAAATAAAATGGTTTTTCGAGAAAATCATAGATTGTTTATAAGACGATAGCTAAATGACTTATGAGAAGACAATAAGTAATATATGGTTATAAAGAAATGGTTTTCATAAGTAAGGACAAGGTAATTCATAAGTGTTAGTAACGTAGCTTTAAATTTTTTGCAAATAGTTATTATGAATATCAGAAGATACTTCATCAGATATGGTGAGGGAATATAAAAAAAATGATGATAGTAACCTTGTTTTATAAGGTAATGACAAACTAGCTCGTTTAGTTAACAAGGTATATTAGAGTGTTTACAAGAATGGTAACTTTGTTTAGAAAGACACAAGTGAAATAATTTATAAATGTTGGCAAAAGTTTATAAGGTGATGGTAAAAAATTTATCCATGGTAATATACCCAAATAGTTATTAGTAAGCAGTAACATGGTTTATGAGATGGAAGGAACATAGTGTAATAAGGTGGTATCTAATTAGATGATAGTAAAATAGTCTATTTACAATAGTAAAATAGTTTTTCCAAAGTGATAGTAAAACAATTTATAAATGCGTATTAAACCAAAGTGAACTGAATTTATTTATGCCTAGTAAGACAGATTTAATATCAATAGTGGAATTGTATTTATAAGGCGACTATGGAATATTTATAGAACCTTAGTTTAATCGAAACGATGGTAAAACGAATTTGCCATGAAAAGGAAAATGGTTTATAAAGAGATTGTTTATTAATCGATAACCGAGTAGTTTGTTAAATGGCATCGGCTTTGTTTATGAGACGACACTAAAATTGTTTATGAGATGTGTTAGGATATCATTTCATCACCAAACACAAAAATAAGAAAAAGATTTTAGAGAGAGAAAAAAAAAGGAAAATGGTTACTTGTTCATGAAAAGAAAAATGAGAAGCAACACCCTCTCCACACTTGAGAGGGCATTATATAGTTACAAGAGAGGACTATTCTTGTGGGCTTTGAGTTGGGCCGGACTTAATACAAATGGGCTTGAGCCCGACAACTAGGCCCAACTAGCTTAAATAAAATTTCCTCGTAAACTACGTTACTTATACAAAGGCTCGGAATATTAATGACATACACTTTAATAAATACGACGGCTAACAATCTCCCCCCTAAGGGGTGGTCATACATTGTGGATCCTCCTGTGACGTCTTTGAGTCTTGGAGCCTGTATGTCTTAGGATTCCTTTTGAAGTTCCATTTGCATGCTTGTGATCTTGGATCCTTGATCTTTATTGATATTCTTTGACAAAATATTGATATCGTGGTCTTTGGCCTTGATTTGTCTTGACTACTGAGATCTCTAAATCTTTATTCTTGAATCTTTATGCCTCCTTGCGATCTTGTGTCTCCACCCTCATGCTCAAGGTCTTGAAAGCTTGCTACAATCCTCCCCACAACTTTTCTTTTAACATGAATTACTTGTACGACAAAATGTCTTTATGAGGAAGATCTTGTTCATCAGATATTGCGGAAGACATTGAAAGATTGAGCTTTCATCATGTATTAATCTTTTGGTTTAGCATCGAGGTCTTGAATCTTGACTCGACATGGACTATAGAGCTGCACCAGTCAAGAAAACCTGCAATATAGGTTAGAGATAAACAATATGGACGAGAGGTGTCTTTGTCACTTTGTCGAATACGGTTGCAATAACCACGGTTCCCCGTTAATCAGTATAAATACTGCTTGTGATCAGGTAGAATTCAAAAGAATCTCCTTGACAGGGTTTCGCAGCTACACTAGCCGTTCTCGTTACCGGAGCGTCTCAAAGCAGACAACACGGTAAGAGTGAATCAGATAGTTACTATCTTTCTGAATTGAGTCGTCAATTCATAATTACTGGAACAAGTTTGATTCATGTAGAAATTGCACCATCGATTCTTCCATTGACACAAGATTGACTCATATAGAATCTCGCAAGTCACCTACAAGAGCTGTTGATGTGCTCAAGAAGGATTTCCATCTTCACTGTGAATACTAAAGAGTATCACTCTGATGTTTTCTGGCAATTATCACGAAGGATATGCGAGGACTTAAAGATAACCAAATGTTGTATAATGATGTACAACAATTTTGTAATATTTAGTAATTTGTGTCCTAGGAGATTTTTGATGGATCTCGATGCTCTAGACTCAAAAAGTGCAACATTTGTTTTTATTGGAATCGGAGGCTTAGAGCGACTGCCACCTTTTCAATATCTACGATCTCGGAGTGAGAAAGTCGATAGAAACGTGTTGATCTCCGTGAGAAATGAAACAAGTGTCTTTTAAGAGACCTTGAGTGGCTGGGGAGGGTTGTGCATTGCATCACTAGGTCTATGACGCCTTGTCTTCAATATCAGAATCATCTTTGTGATTACCGATAGATTATGTATTGACCTGGTTTCTGCCTAAGTTGTATGAAGGGCTTCTTTATTTACACCCTTTATCCTGACATTTCTTTTTCATTCTTCAACCCCTTCAATGCTTACCAAGACTTCATAACTAACACCTTGTTGAGATTGTTCTAGTGCTAGCTCTGCCTCAGTCAGCACTATTCCCTTTCTCACTTTACTCCTTTTTTCGATCATACCTAGGACTTCTACTCTATCTAATGGAGTGTTCCTAGGTAGATCCCTCCGGTTCTGGCTGGATCATGGAACGAATATACCTAACCTTAACCACCTTATAAATCCTTGAGAAACAACAGTTGGTCAGTCTTTGGGGTATTACCATGAAGATCCATAAAACCATTTGATAAAAACCAATCAACGTGTCTGAGAAATCATTTAAGACAAATTGAGTGTTTCCAGAGTTACCAAAAAGCCCCCTACACATATGCATCATATTATCAAAGAGTTTTGCACATGCGAGGTTTGGGAACGAACTTATAGATTGAAGATCGTATCCATTATTAATCCGCATTGATCACATTTTAATCACTATTCTCCTCCTCAAAAATTGCATATTTGTTGACAATTTTTGAAATATTAGTGAATTATAAAACAAGTTAATGGCTGGAATTCACATGAATCTACCTAAGTCTTGGGAGAACAAGAGTGCATGCAGAATGAACTAATTATTATACTCCCCCTCAATTATAGAATAGAGTGAAAACTTAGAGTGGGAGTTTGTTGAGCACACAATTTTAAAAGAATTTGAAATTTATCTTTTTTAAAATATCTTGAAAAATTGTGCCCAACAAGAAAATGATGTTATATGTATCATATTACTTATCATTTTCTTAGTGCTTCTCTTGAGCATTCAAAACTTTGAATGTTTATATGACATTGCTCAAGACCGAGAAGATATGAACTTCCCGTTGTTTAGGATAAGTGTACATAAATGAACATTTTCCATTCTTTGGAGACCGAGTCCTAAGCAGACATTTACTTAGAAGTCGTATAGGAAAAGTTGAAAGTACATGTTTTGAAAGCATTTGAAACTCTTGCTCGAACTTCATTTATTCACCCGTGTTAATATTAATCAACATTTCTAGGTGCGCAAATGTTATCGAATGTCGAGAGACATGTCGGAGAAGAATATTTTTGGTATTTTTGAAAAAAAATTATTTTGTATTTTGCTTTTATAAGTTTTATATTTTTATATTTTACTTTTCTGATAAATATATACAAAAAATTACTATGATTTTGCAAGACGTTCAAGTTCTCGAGGAGACAAGCTGCGCATACCAAGGCGACGAACCAAATAGTTGAATCTATCCACTAGAAGAGCTTTGGTGAAGAGGTCGGCCAATTAGTAATCAGTCTTGACAAAATACAGTTCAATCGTACCCTTTTCCACATGCTCCTTGATGAAATGGTAGCGGACAACGATGTGTTTGGTTCTTGAGTGTTGGACCAGGTTGCAGGATATGGCTATGGCTGATTTTGAATCACAATAGATTGGAATCTTGTTGAAGTGACAGCCATAATCCGTTAACTGTGTCTGCATCGAAATGACTTGGGCACAACAAACGGATAGAGACACATATTCTGCTTCCGCGGTTGACAGCGCCGTACAGTCTTGTTTCTTTGAGGAACAGCTAACCAGCTTTTCACCTAAGGATTGAGCTCCACCGGAAGTACTCTTGAAGATGTCTTTACATCCCGCATAATCATCATCTGAAAATCCGGTTAGTTCAAAACCAAAATCCTTCGTATACCAGAGACCCATATTAACAGTTCCCCGAAGATAACGAAAGATCCTTTTAACCTCTTTGAGGTGCTTCTCGGTTGGCTTAGCCTGGTACCCAGCACATAAACAAGTAGCATGTACAATGTCCGGTCTACTTGACGTAAGATAAATTAGGGCACCAATCATGCTATGATATTTTGTTGCATCGTCTGGAGACCCATTTTGATCAAGGTCAAGCTTGTCTTTGATCTCTATTGGAGTACTAACGGGATCCAAAAGGTTTCATTCCCATATTTTTTAAGGATTTTAACCGTAGTTGGACTGGTTTATGAAGATGCCCAGGGGATTGGTTAACTTGTAAACCAAGGAAAATGTCATTTCCCCCATCATCGACATTTCGAAGCGGCTTTTCATGAGGTCAGAAAATAGTTGGGTTTTACCTAGGGTGTGGTAGACCAAAGATTAATATATCAACCTGTAGACCTGTACCACTAAGATGTCATCGTCGAAGCGTCTTATAAACAACGTTGGATCAATTGTGCCTTTGAAGAAGTGATTTTGTAGGAGAAACGTTGACAATTCATCGTACCATGCCCTTGGTGCTTGCTTTAACCCATATAGTGCCTTCTTTAACTTGTAGACATGGCTTGGATGATCAGCATCGATGAAACCTTCAGGTTGACACACGTACACGTCTTCTTTTAGCGTACCATGCAAGAAAGCAGTTTTCACGTCCATTTGAAAACACAATTCGACGATTTGCTGTGCAGCATATGCCAAAAATATCCTGATAGCTTCCATTCTAGCAACAGGGAGCGAAGGATTCTTCAAAATCTATTCCTTCCTCTTGGCGGTACCCTCTCACAACCAGACGAGTCTTGTTTCGGATGACCATGTTTTCTTCATCATGCTTGTTTTTGAATAATCCATTCATCGTATGAGGGTTTTATGTTATCCGAAAGAGGAACTAACACCCATACATCAAGCCTTTTGAATTGAAGAAGCTCTTCTTGCATTGATTCAATCCATGCAAGGTCGGTCATAGCCTCTTTGACATTCGTTGGTTCCACTGTGCTTACCGTTAATGCGTACATCCACATGTCACCATCGGATCGCAATTGATTCCTTGTCAAAACTGGTCGAGAGGGTTCTCTGATCACTTGTTCCAGAGGGTGATCCTTAGTCCATTGAAATTCATGATGGTATGATTGGTAAAACATATGCATGTTCGATGGATCCACATAGTGTGAGGATGAAGATTCAGCAACACTTGTGGATGAAGTAGCAAAGGGATTTACAAACGCATTTTCATCGAACATAGCATTTGGAACATTGTCAGCAATTGTTGCGGGTTGATGCTGAACATGTTGTTGTGTTTCGAGCTCGTCAACATCCTGTGAAGTATTTGAAAAATTTGTAGCTTGAGATGATGAATTTGTTGGTGTTAGTGCTCTGATACCACTTGTTAGAATATCATTTCATCACCTCAAACATAAAAATAAGAAAAATAGATTTTAGAGAGAGAAAGTAAAAAAGAAAAAATGGTTACTTGTTCATAAGAAGAAAAATGAGAAGCAACCCCCTCTCCACACTTGGAGAGGGCATTATATAGTTACAAGAGTGGACTATTCTTGAGGGCTTTGTGTTGGGCCGGTTCATAATACAAATAGGCTTGAGCCTGACAACTAGGCCCAACTAGCTTAAATAAAATTCCCGTAAACTACGTTTTACTTATACAAGGCTCGGAAATATTTAATGACCATCACTTTAATAAAACAAATACACCGAAAAGAATACACAATGTATGTAATATATTCCGTATATATTACATATAAAAAAGAAACAATTATATAATTCATGTGGCGAATCATATAATAAAGAC
>BQNB010100053.1:0-24792 GCA_026074375.1 Tanacetum coccineum | reverse complement strand
GTCCGTTTTTTACGTTTTCGTCCGTTTTTTACGATTTCGTCTGGTTTTTTATGTTTTCGTCCGTTATTTTACGTTTTCGTCCGTTTATTAAAGTCTTCGCCAGTTTTTTTACGTTTTCGCCCGTTTTTGTCCGTTTTCTTACGTTTTCGTTCGTTTTCTTACGTTTTAGTCCGTTGTCTTACTTTTTCGTCCGGTTTTTTACGTTTTCGTCCATTTTTTACGATTTCGTTTGGTTTTTTATGTTTTCGTCCGTATTTATACTTTTGCGTCCGTATTTTTAAGTATTCGACCGTTTTTTACGTATCCGTCTGTTTTTTACGTTTTTGTCTGTTTTTTTACGTTTTCGTCTGTTTTTTTTGTTTACGTCTGTTTTTTACGTTTTTGTCCGTTTTTAAGTTTTTTTACGTTTCGTCCGTTTTTTACGTTTTAGTCTGTTTTTTACGTTTTCGTACGTTTTTTTAAGTTTTCGTAAAAAAAGAAATGTTCGGAAACGGACGAAAAGAAAACGAAACTGTAAAAAATGGCGAAAATGTAAAAAAACAGACGAAAACGTAAAAAACAAGACGAAATCGTAAAAAAAACGTACGAAAGGGTAAAAAAACGAACGAAAACGTAAAAAACGGACGGAAACGAAAAAACGGACGAAAACGTAAAAAACTAGACGAAATCGTAAGAAACCGGGCGAAAACAAAAAACACAAGCGAAAACGTAAAAAAACCAGACTAAATCGTAAAAAACCAGACGAAATCGTAAAAAAGGACGAAAACATAAAAAGCGCACGAAAACGTAAAAAAGCGTACGAAAACGTAAAAAAAGAGCAAAAACGTAAAAAAACTGACGAAAACGTAAGAAACAGGACGAAAACGTAAAAAGACGGGTGAAAACGTAAAAGAACTGGCGAAAACGTAAAAAACAGACGAAATCGTAAAAAACAGACCAAAACTTAAAAAACCAGAAGATATCGTAAAAAACGGACGAAAACGTAAAAAACGTGCGAAAACGTAAAAAAAAGACGAAAACGTAAAAAAAACAGACGAAATCGTTAAAAACGAATGATAACGTAAAAAAGTAGAAGAAACGTGCGAAAACGTGAAAAAACAGGACAAAAACGAAAAAGAATAAGAAAGCATAGAAGAAAGAAAGAAAAGGAAACGGGACAAAAAAGGTTTGGCCATTTGGGCAAAATTCGCCCTTTTATTTATCATTTCTGCCCATTTAGCCCATTCATATTTCTCTCTCCGCCCATAAGAGCCCATAACAAAATAAGGGTGGGGCAAAAAATGCCCATAACTTTTAAAAAAGTGTCAAAAACGCCCATAAGTTGCTATTTGGGCAACTTTTGCCACCTCTAATCGACGATTTCTAAAAATGGTCAAAACAGGGCTTTTCAAAGCTAATGATTCTTTAATTCCCCTTGATGAACACTTAGCTACTTTTCGAGGTAATCAGTCGAGGGGGATTGAGATTCTTGGTTTTTTAAAGTGTTTACTTATAGCATTGCGTGAGGACACGGCAATAGTTTAGTATGGGGGATTTTGATATGTGCTTAATTACACATAACTTTTACCTATAAAAACGAGCCTAAATGACCAAAAACGGACATAAAATGCCAAATATATGTGTGTTTTGCTATTTGTGTTGTGCAGGTAACGGATATTCACTAAAGGACAAAAACAAATCCAAAACCGACAAAACCGAGCACGGGAATGGAAAGAGCGTGAAAAGTCAAAGTCAAAATCGAAGCCAAAAATGTGTGCATCGTAAATGGGCCAACCCGTACCTAAGTTAATGGGCCAAGTCAGTCCATTAAGCCTTTTATATAATTAAAAGCCTAAATCTAATTAATCCTAACCCGGCCCAAATTATATGCCCATTAACTTAAACCATAACACCCGTTAACCCCTAATCCCCATACACCTTAAGCCATTACACCGTTAGTCATTGGGGACTAACATAGTTAGTCCCTAACTTATTTCACCGTTCGTCCCTATGTCCCTAACACCCGTTAACTCTAAACAAATAGTACCCCATACCTATTTACCCGCCAAAAACACTGTTCATCTATCACTCTCACCTCGACCCCTGCTCCAACAAACAAAACCCTATCACTATCCTTCAACCCCACTTCACAAACCAACAAATCCACCTTGGCAATCCCCTAACTTCTCATTCGTTGATAAATTGAAGACCAATTCAAGGGTTGTAATCATACTACTTGGTGAACAAGCATAATGAAGGGCTTAGATGATGATTTCGACTCTCTCACATAAGAAGCACAGATTCTTATCTCCTCACAGAACTAGCACAAAAAGAAGACCCCAAGACCTTCTTTATCTTTTATAAATAGGACTCTTGTAAGACCTTGAGGCTATCTAGTTTTTTTTTACACAGCTTATCTTAGTTTAAATTTAGCTTATTGTAGTTTTTATTCAAGTCTTGTAACTCTTTTAAAGTTTAATGAAAAGTTGAGGTATTTTATGTTATAAAAATTTGAGTTTTTAAGTTAATGTTCATTGTGTTTCAAAGTACTTTATAAACTAGCAAAAGCTCTTATTTACTCTTTATATAAGCTGTTTGACTTAGACCATATAAACTTTTCCATAGTTTATAGGGTTTAAGCCTTTTTACCAAAAATCACTCAAAAACGGCTAAATGGATGATAAGCCAGTAAGGGATGGTCTTATGGGTTTACTAGCTTGTGAAAACAAGCTAGAGCTTGTTGATAAGCTCTTGTGAGCATGTTGATACCCTTGTTTGAGCAAAGGGACTTGTAAGTTCACTTTTTGCATTTTAGCTTAAAAATCTATTTGCTTATTTAAACTACTTATTTTCTGCTTATCTTTGCTTATTTATGCTTATTATGTCTTAGTATTGCTTAACATGCTTAGCTTGTAGTTCAAAACTCATTTGTTTAAGTATTTCTCATAATCTGTGTTTTATAGCTTTTAAACTGCTTATTCTTGTTTACTTATTTCAAGTGGTTATTTAAGATTGCTTATTGCTTGTTCTTACTTATTTTACTTAGTAATCATATGGTCTTGTTAAATCTTAGCTTAAATCAGTTTATAATAGCTTAAAAATGGAAATCTTAGTTTTAAAGGGGTGTTTGGCACGTGAAGCGATTAGTGCATTTTGGTTTGAGTACTCGGAGGCTGGAGCATATTGCCACCTATTCAATATCAACAATCACTCGGAGTGAGAGTCAATAGATACACGGTGTGTATCTCCGTGACAAATGAGACAAGTTTCTGTGGAGAAGAATCTTGAAATGGCAGGGACAGGGTTGTGCATTTGCATCATTAGGTCCATGAGTAGTTTTCCATTGTTCAGCAATCAACTTGTGATTCTGACAAGCTTTGTATTGACCCCGCGGGTTTCTGCCTTATGTTGTGTGGTGGGCTTCTTTCACTTTAGTCCCTTTATCCATACTTTCTTTCTTGCATTCTTCAACGACTTCTATTGTCTTAACTAATGACGTCATTACTAACACCTTGTTGTGATTTTGTTCTCAGTGTTCAAACTGTCATCTTAGTCGGCATATTATTTCCATAGTCATTCATATCAAATTATACCTTAGGACTGATATTTCTAACTATGGATATTTCCTTGGGTTGATCCTCGGTTCTGGTTGTATCATAGGATGGATTCCTAACCTAACCAACCTTATGACTTCAGAATCGTCGTGAAATTAAGATGTTGTTTGTGTATAAGATCAAAACATAAAAACCTTTTCTTCTGTTCAGCACATTGAGTCGATGAAGATCATATTTTTAATTATATTTTATCCCCTTATTTTAAATAATAAAACACTTTAGTTTTTGAAATCCTTGTGATTAAAATATGTCTTGAAAATTTCTTTGTGGGAAGAAAAATATTATCAGGCATGATGGTTTGGGTACATTTTGATAATGTTTTGGCAATACATAAGTGTTGTCGTTGTTGAGGTATCCAAGAACATTGTAAAACGTTGTTTTTTCGAAAAAAACTCCCCCTAAAGAATAGAGGGGACCAATTGAAAAAAATATTGTTGTCTTTGAAAACATTGTGAGGGTTGGAGTGTTGAACACACAATTCTGAAAGATTATGAATTGTTTCATCAGAGAATTCTGAAAAAATTGTGTTCATCTTTTTGTGATAACCAGATGTTAGAGGACCTTTCTCTTCTAACGGTTAAGGGTAAAGCGTACTGAAAGTACCACTTTCCTTTTTCTTGAGGTAAAAATAAGTGATTGTCTTTAAGAGCAAGCCTAAGACGAGTAACGTAAATTTTCGCGTTGGGAGGATAAGTTATAAAACTTCATTTATTTGAAGTCAGGGTTTTGTACTTGACATTTGCAACCCTATAAGCCATTTAGAAAATTAGATATACTTGTTGAAACTATTTGAAACTCCTCGCTCGGAACCTTCATTTACACACTCGTGTCAATGTTTAATCGAAATTTTAAGCACGTAATAAATGTTATCGATTCCAAGAGACATGCCGAGAAGAATCTTTTTGAAATTTTCTGATTTTTTGATTTTGTATTTATCTTTTTGAAGATTTATATTTTTATATTTTGCTTTTCTCAAAAATATTTACATTGTGATGTTTGATGATGATATCAAGCAGGCTCATTTGTCAGTTCCTACAGTTCAGCTGGAGTCCACAAAAAACATCCTTCATCCCAATCTTCTGACAAGATACTTAAAACCGATCTCAGAAGGGCTTTGTATAAAAATTTCAGGCTAAATTGGTATTCAGTTCTGACAAAATATAATTCAATTATACCATTTTCAACTTGTTCCTTTATGAAATGATACCGAGTATGGATGTGCTTTGTCCATGAATGTTGTACTGGGTTGCATTTATGCTGATCAGGTCGCTATACCAATGGTATTTTTTTGTATGTTGAAGCATAATCTGAAGTTGTGTCCTCATCCACATTACTTGAGCACAACTTGCAGATAACTCCCCGTACCTCTGCCTCACCTAGTTGAGACATTGCAGTGCTGTTTTGTTTCTTTGACATCCAGCTTATGAGCTTATCACCAAGGAACTGTATCCTCCCTAGAGTGCTTTTCCGAGTATCAAGGAATCGGCATGATCAGCTTTTTTGATAGTCTGAGTATGTTGTTAGTTCAAAGCAAGAATCATTTGGATTACCAAGTCAGTCCCATGTTACTGGTACCCTTTAGGTATTTAAAGATTCTTTTAACCTCTTTGCAGGTGATTTTGTGTTGGTCGTGCTTGATAAACGTGCTCAATAGCATATGCTTGCACATTAGTCTGGTCTACTTAGATGTCAAATTACTTTGAGTAACCCGATTTTACTACTGGTAATCAGATGGTCTACGGGTTCTCCACTCCAATCTGCATATAGTTTGGGTTTTGTTGCCAATGGTTTGTACCAATGGAGTGACAATTGTCCATATTATGCTTTTTCAGAATTCTAAAGCGTACTTGGCCTGATTGAAAAAAATTACCCATTGGGAGACTGGTGGTTCTGCAATAGTCCTATAAGAATTTCATCTCCCCCTTAAAGACATTTCAAATCTCTACTGTGCATTAACGTTTCAAATCTTTTTGGAATATTTAGGGTTTGTAGACCCAAAAATATGTCATCAACGTAACATCTGCACAAGTAGAATTCCTCCCCGTATTTTATCTTGAATAAAGTTGGGTCAATGTACACTTTAGTAAGCCTGTTGAACATCAGGAAGTTTGGTAGTTGATTGTGAGTTTTATACATGGTAATAATATATAAAATATAAATTCTTTAAAAGAGAAAATTAAGAAAATTATCAAAGTTAACCCTGGATAAATTCACTTCTCCAAAATATTATATATATA
The DNA here is from genome assembly GCA_026074375.1 of Tanacetum coccineum. Classification (NCBI taxonomy): domain Eukaryota; kingdom Viridiplantae; phylum Streptophyta; class Magnoliopsida; order Asterales; family Asteraceae; genus Tanacetum; species Tanacetum coccineum. Next base: position 18,962 of record BQNB010100053.1, on the reverse strand, counting down.
TATTTAATCGTATATTTAAACCGGGCAAAGTATGATCTACCCGGGTCGGTTATCCCCAATGACTACGTGAAATTGAACTCGGTTTAGGCTTGATTCTGACTTTGAATAAAAGCAAAGATATTTTTGATAATCTATATCTACTAAATAAAAGCAATTTAAACAATTAAACAACTACGGGAAACAAATAAAACACGACAATTAAGCAAGAAAACTAATTTTAACCCTTAAAAATGTAAACTAAAATTATAAACCTAAGTTAAGACAAAAGAAAATTTTAGGAAAAAGAAAAACATTTTTTTGATTATTTTTGAATTTAATTTGAATTAAAAACTATAAAACTATTAAAAATAAAGTCTTAAAAAATTTATAAAAAATTACTCTAGTTAAAGAAAATGTGCAAAAATTTTCTAAAAATAAAAGCCCTAATTTTTATCTTTTTATAAAAGTTTAATTAAACTAATTAAAACCTAACCCTAATTATTAATTAAAACTAAATAAACTAATTAAAATCTAATCTTAGGGACTAACTGTGTAAAAGACTTAAGGGCTAACGGGGCTAAAACATTTAACAGGCAAGGATTAACTGAGAAATAACTAAAACAGAGAAATTACAAGAATGGTCTCCCTGCAGGACATACCCGACTAACAATCAAAGTCCAACTATAAGCTCAAATTCTAAAAGTGCTTATCACTAAAAACTTGAAAGAGCAAAGTTGTAAAGGAAGCTAGTAGGAACAAAATTAATAAAAGCTACTTGGGCTAAAAATAACAAATAAGCTCAATAAGAGCTTATTTCTAAACTGTCCTCAGAAAGTAGGCCTTAACTATTGGTTTTTAGATAATAAAGCTTATAAGACTCAAAATTAATTCCAAAATGTAAAAGGAAAGAAGTTCTATTAGCTTCATGACATAGCTAAGCTAATTAAGAAAAGAAATTAGAGCTACGCTAGAAACCTTTTAAGTACTAAAATTAATCATGAACTAGGCAACTCAGAGAAAAACAAAAGCAAATAAGCAAAATTCTTATTTAAGCTAAAATACTAAAAATACGATAACTTAGGCTTTTTCGCAGCTACTGAAAACTTATAAAACTGATTATTATCTATCTATTTAATCTATAACTTCTACCATCTTAAGCTAAGATTGAAATTACTAACCTACTGTTTTTGGTTTTTTAAGCATTTTTGTGATTTTAACAGCTAAATTAAGCTAGGTAAATAAGCTAGAAAATGAATTTTAAGTCCTAATCTATATTAAGCTATATACTAAAACTATAACGATGATAAATGATAAGCTATTAAACCTACAATTGCTGGCTTTAAATTGGTTTTGATATCAGCAGTACTAACTAACTTAGTACTGCTGATGCAGAAGTTTTTCTTTTATAAAAGCTGATATGACTAATGAAAATAAGCAGTAAAATGAAAACTAAAATAAAAAAAAAAAAAAAAAAAAAAAAAAAAAAAAAAAAAAAAAAAACTTAAAATATATTAAGCTATATCTAAAATTACTTCTAACTTGAATTTAAAAACCTAATCCTACTTTTACTTATAACTACGAACTAATTTAAAAGTGACCAGTACTAACTGTGACAGCTCATCTAAACTCTTTTGTTAGTACTGGTGCACTTTTGCAAAGTGCAAACAAGAGTGCAGGTTACCTGGGATTCTATGCACCTAAACAACACTTCATTGAGTGTGTTAAGTTCAAATTTATGCCCCACAACACAAGCAAAGAGAAACTAGAATAAGGAATAAGAAATCCTAACTTTAACTAGAGTGCTCCTAGTGCTGGAACCAATTAATAATAAGCCATAACTTTTTTGAAAACTGAAAATTAACTTTTGAAAACTCTTTGCCTATTGTTATTTATGAAATCTAAGTTGACTTGATCAATTTCAAAAACTCACTTTGTCTTTGGTGAGGTCAAGTAGCTTAAACAAACACCCTTTAAAGACTAAGACAGTTTTGATTAGGTTATAATTTGAAATATAGTAAACAAGTGCTTTTAATACAGACAAATTAAAAGATTAAAACTACTTTAATTATGCTGGACTTAACAACCTAAATAAGCAATAATCTAAACTTAAGCTTATTTTACTATATTTTTGATTTTTTTGGAAGGTTTTTAGAACAAGTTAATGAAAAAACTATGATTTTAAACTAAAGAAAAGTTAAAAATAGTTAAACAACTATGGATGATTAAGCTAGATAAAACTCGAATATGGCAATAATAGCAAATTCAATAAGCAAAAATAAGCAGATCTTAATTTTAGGAAAGACTTATAAAAACTTATATTTATATTGAAAGAAATTAAAGAAAAACTTACAATGCACCTCTAGCTAAACAAGAGGTTCCCAAATAGGGCATCTTCAAGCTCCCTAGCTTATTAATAAGCTAGGGTATAAGTCCTTGGGATCTCTTTCAAGTTAAGATTCCCTTCCAAAAAGCTCATATCCAATAGAGTCCATTATAAATGTATGTTCAAACTGATTTTAGGTTTAGGTAAGATTAATACTGATTAAAATTAAGCTTATTTCAGCTTATGACAGAAAGAGCTTAATAATGAGCTTATTTAGCTTATTGAGACAATTTAGGTTTATTAAGAGAGCTTTGTAATAACAAGAAAGAAGAGCTTTCTATTAATGACCTTAAACTAAATTTCATTAATAAAAGTTACTGGTTACATTACTTTAAAAAAAATTACATTTAAGTAAAATTACGAAATTAAGCTAGACTAAAAATTACTAAGAAAAACTAGATTGTGTGTGTGGTAGAAGTGAGGCCTATTTATAGGCTACCTTGGAAGATTCTAGCCCTCTTGCCCTGCTCACCAAACTTTCAATCTCAACCAATCATTTCTTTAATCATTTGAGCATCAATTGTGGCCGTTTGATCCAGTATGTGGACACACTGAATGTTTGCCAACGTGTCATTCTCTTTTGGATGCATTTGTGCTTCTTTTGTGAGTGGTTTTTGCACAAAACCTCATGTATACTTGTGCTTATTACATTGATGTAGTGGCCCTTTGATTGAGAGGGAGCTTAAGTAACCTTTGATTTGACTGATATGAGCTCGCCATTGTACTTGAGAGCTCTTGAATTGACAATCGCACCCTTTAATTTCTATTTGCCCTTTGTTTTTTACTGGGGGTAAAAACGGGGGAGACAGGTGTTTTTAGTAAAATGGTTTCAGCCGCCAATTTTCTGACAAGTTAAAAATGTTATTAAGGCTTTGGATTTGACACTTTCATTGTCCTTCTTATTTCTTTTCCTTTTCTAGTTATAAATAACTTTGGGAAAGTGCAAGTTTGGTCCTTGGAGTTTATATAAAAGTAAAGTGGGTTAGGATTTTGGTTCTTTGGCTTCTCTTTGTACTCTTCTGATTCTCGTGTCCGTGATTGCTTGTTTTTGACTGTTTTCTTGTGATTTTTTATATATCCGAACCTGCACACACAAAACACAAATACAAGCACATTTTTGCCATTTTTGGTCTGTTTTGGGTTTAAATGGGTAAATTTAGGTACAAACGGATATGTGTATTTTACACTTTATCAATAGATTCATCGTACCAGGACTCTTGGAGCTTTGTTTATCCATACAAAGCTTTCCTTTAGAAGTTAGACTTTTTCTGGTATGTCCTGGATCTCATAGAACCCTTCCGGCTGATCAAGCGTAAACCTCTTCCTTCAGTGGACCATTAAGAAATGCCGTTTTCACGTTCCCATTATGATAGATTAGATAAGACTTGATGCGCTGCCCGGTGGGCAACAAAAATCGAACTGCTCATTGCTAAGCGAGAGCAACTGGAGCAAATGATTCTTCAAACATCAATACTCTTATGGAGCATAACCTTTAGCAACCAAGTACGTGCTTTGTTGCGGAATTACAGTCTGATCTTCATCTATTATCTTGTTCTTCCATAACCACTTTGCTTAATAATCATATTGCCCAAATGGTTTGTCGACTAGTTCCCAGAACCTTTAGTCCTTGTCGAACCTGATGAAGTTCTTACGGCATTGCTTCAATCCATGCAGTAGGAATCAGCCATTGCCTTCCTTAATGTTCTTTGGTTCAACAATACTCTACTGTAGAGCGCGAAACGTACACATTAAGGAATCTGTGGCAAGCTGTTGTCTTGTTTGTAAATCGACATGCGTTGGATTTCCAACGATCTTCGTCTAATGGATGATCATTTGGTCCATCGGTAATCATGACTTTGTGGAAGAATATGATCATACAAGTTCCTATATGTGCATCGGTATTATCAATGTTGAGTGAGGAGACTCACAAATTTCTTGTACGAAAAGGACTCACAATTTCTTGTACCCCGTTGTCATAAAGATTGAAAAAGTCATCTTGGTGAGAGTGATTGAAACGATGAATTCGGTGCTTGATCATTGTTGTTTTCATCAGCTAGAGAACCGTATGTTGGATTGTAATATTCTTAAAGTAAAGGAACATGGAAGAGAAATTCTAAACCTTGTTGTGAGAATCTGTCATTTTCTGGCTGTTAGGAAAACATTTTGTCTTGGGGGCACTGGGGGCAGAGTTGTCATGTAATCTGACGCCTTTTGTTCCTTGAGGAACAGATGGCCTGAAGAGACATTTTCGACAGGACATCTCTTGGGGGTCCGGGGGGTTTTTTTTTGTGGGTTTGGTGCTCGTGGTCTGATCTGTTGTGATCAGACATAATATCTTTGATTTTCATCAAACTTGATATGAATGGACTCAACATATTAAGCGTGTTCTCCTTGTTGTTAAACATGATATCCCTTTAGACTAGTAAAATATCCCACCATGACTCATGGATTCCCCTTTTTATTTCATCTTATCCAGATTTTCCGACCCCCATCTTAAGTTATGTAATAATCGAACCAAATACGTGACGATGTTTTATTGAAGGTATTTCTGTCATTTATGATTGTTATGCCGCTCTTTCATAAGTGGATATGATGTGTTGATCTGTTCTAAGTATAGCTGCACGTTTGCAAATGCTTCAGCCCAAAATGATAATGCAAGCTTAGAAGCTGGTGGAAAAGCCACGATCGTGCAGCCTCAACAAGAGTACTGGTTCCGTCTTTCAACAACGACTGTTTCTGTTCAGGTGTTCGAGGAGATGGAAGTTTGATGTTCTCAATGCCTTCTTCTTTGAAATAAGCATGGGAGTGTCATTGTTCAAGAACTCTGTGCTCTTGCAGTTTACGGAAGAATAACTTGAGCTTGAAGATTGCGTTGAATCATCGTAAGAAAGTCTTTGAGAACTTCTGGTGTTTCATCCTTGGATCGTAGAAAAAGAGTCCAAGTGTATCTTGAATAGTCATCAACAATCACCAGAATATATTCTTCCTTTTTAGCTGGCATCGCGCAGTGGACCACACAAGTCTATGTGAAGAAAATTTTGCCTTCCTTTGAACTAGGAATGCATTTGTCTTGAATGAACTTCTTTTTGCTTTACTCATTTCACAAGACGAACAAAGTTGATCCTTAACATATTTCAACTTAGGTAAGCCATTTCACAACATCTTTCTTTGGATAAGGTGATGTATCGAAGTTAAGATGAGAAAGCCTTCGATGCCATAACCATGCTTGAGTTGGTGAAGCTTAGCCAGTAACAAATTGGAGTTGTGAAAGTGTTTCTTAAAGAGACCATTGGTAGAGATCAGATCCACGGGACTACCAGTTTAGTAAATTCGTTTTCCCTGAAGATCTATTACAAAACAAATAGATTTCCTGAAAGCAACCTACCAAAACTGCATCACAGAATTGGACCAACCCGAGAAAAGATTGTGATTGAGGCCTTCAACGTAATAAACCCGTTTGATCGTGACATTCCCTTGAATCAGATCTCCATAACCAAGAATTGGAGCAAACTGATCATTTCCAAATATGTTCAGTACTCGAATTTCTCACAAAATTACCAAAATACGCGCTTGAGATTGCCCGTCATGTGCTTTGTGCATCCAGAGTCAACAATGAATAGGATGAGTTGTACAATCTGCAAGAGAATTAGAGGACGATGGAACATTGGACAAATTGGATCCTAAGGAATTTGATATCTTCAAGACATTAGTTATCCTAGAGACAATGTCTATAGTAGGACTAATACTTGTTGATTCATCATCTTTCTAAATCTTTGGCATTCCATATCTTTTTGGTTTCCTAAGTGGGATTTTGTTTGTCCATGTATAACCTGAATGGGACATCTCTTTGCTATCACCAATTACCATTCCTGATATGTTGTCTCATTACAACTCCTTTTTAGTAACTTCTTTGGATTTTTAGATTAGTGGTAGTAGGATGCAATTGTTTTCTTATGGGGTCTGTTGCAACAAATTTGTGCCTTTTCTCTTGGGTTTACATAGCAATAATAGGCACTACTTTGGCTTCTTTGTTCTGAATTCACGTCTTTCAAGTATCGAAGGAAACGCAAGGCCATGATTAGAATTAAACACACATTTTCCACATTCAGCACAAACAACATTCACATTCGAAGTTCTGGAATTTGAACTGTCATTACACGCAGTTACAGACTTTGTTTTCTTAGAAATACTAGAAATCCTATGATGGTCTTCTACTTCCTTCTTTTTAAACTTCACTTGACTATTGTTTGGCATGACCTTATCTTTAACTTGATAGCACTTAAGCTGTGGTCTGCTAACACTAGTAGTGTGATTTACTCCTGAAGATTTAGACACGTGAGGATTAGTATTCCTAGAAGCATGAGGCAACTATGGTTCTCTGTTTTGTGTTGTGGTAGTGGCAATTCTATACATTCCTGGTTTAAGCACATTCGAGTGTATTTCCGCTTGTTTTCTATTCTGAGGCAAATTCTGTTGAGTGACTTGTTTAAACAAACCATCTGACACATTAGTTTTATTAACCGACTGTTTCGTTTGAAAACTTCTCATTTCAGGAGAATTTGAAAAAGGAGTCGGTTTTCCTAAAACTGATGGTTTTGGAATCCGTTGAGCATTTGGTTGTCGAACAACAGATGGTTTATCAAACTGAGTTTCCACAGACTTTCCTTTTGTTACCAGAATGAGTTTCTTTAACTCATTTATCACCATGTTCTTGTCTTGCATTTGAGCTTTCAAATCTTGTATTTCATGATATTGTTCACGTTCTTTTCGAAATACATTTGAAGCATTTTCTTTGCAAACTGGGTTGTTTTTCATCTGTTCTTTACAATGTTGTAAAGAAAGTTCAAGAGAAATCGAGTGTTTTTCAAGTTTAGCAAAACTCTTTAAAAGCTTATTATGAACTTCGTTATTAACAGATTCAGTTTGTTTCGAAAGCTTTTGTGCAAGACATTCACATTCTTTGACTTTATGAAGATACATGCATTGTAATTCAGCATAAGCATTTAAATCATACAGAGAATGCAAATATGAACATGTAACATCTTTAGACACACACTCTTCAAGAAGTAGATCATACATATTTGAAAAATCAGCCTTTTCAGATTCAAGTTCGTCAACCTCTTTTTCAAGGGATTTAACGTACTCATAATCTTCATGCATTTCCGTTTTAAGTTCATGTTCAAAACGAAAGCTATCATTTTGTGATTTTATGGAAAGAGGCATTAGAAAGGTTTTTATCAAAAGTTCCATATCATGAGCAGTTGGTACCCGAAAATAATCACTAGTATGTTTAAACCAAGTTTGATCAACAATTTCCCTAAATTGATTGATGTTAAATGTCATTTCGTTAAAAACTTGTCTACTTTTACTAATGGATTTTGAAACGGGTAGAAAGGCAACGTTTTAGCAATGTTTGGTTTTGTTTCTAACAAACTGGTTTTCTCCAACATTGTCTTCCTAACTTCTTTTTGGCGTTCCAAATGATAAAGATACTCCAGTGGGGGTCTTTTAAAAATTTCATAAAGACTATTCTGATTAGTGTAATCATATGGGTTTAACATAATCTTTATTCAATTTTGATCTACTCTCATTATCAAGAGTCATGGTCTCTTCACATTCAGGGGCAAATCTGTTTACAGGATCTAAGTATCAGATGGATCTCATACAAACAGGGCTTCTCAGATTGAGCTTTCTTGAGGTACCTTGGATTAGCAAAGGTTGGTTACCTATTTATATGTCGAGCATTTGGGTGCTAAACATATGATGGTCTGAATTGACTGATTACGAGTGTTAAACCATTTCATTCCCAAAACTTTAATTGATTTGACCTTTCAATCATCTTGTCATATCTTTATCTTCTTTAATCTTTAAATCCGAAATGACCTTTGTGTTATCTTTGAGATAACCTTCCAGTTGTGACTTTGTTAAAAGACTCTTTTTGACTAACTCATCGTGTTTTTGATTAAGAACTGAAATTTCATAGGCTTTTGTTTTTAAACCTTCTTTTATTTCAATGTTTTTAGAAGGCTAATAGTCAGTTAGAGTTTATTTTAACTTTATTTTGAAGAATTTCATAATCAATCGTTCGATCATTAAGGGCTTTGTATTCTCAAACTCATTTGTTTGTTCTGAACTGGCAACAGACAATATCCGACAATAATAGCTCCCAAAGGGCCCACTTTATTGTGTTCCTCAAGGTTGTTTTGCACTTTTCCAATTCTTGAGTCAATGATGCGTTTGCTTTCTTTAATTGCTTTAAAATCGTTTTGTTTTCCTCAGTATCAAGAGTTAAATTTGCAATTAAATTAGCAAGCGCAACACGCTCATTAGCACATTCTGCAGCATGTTTCTCAGAATGTTGTCTTTCATTGGCAAACACATTCTTTTCATCATTGTTTTGTACCTGTTCCAATGGCGTATCAGTAGAACTTGATTCTGTAGGTAAGACTTCCTGAATCTTTTGCCATGAAACCGTAAGTGTTCAATTCCTGCTTATCAATTCTTTATATGATACAATCCATGCTTGTTTCATCTCCCTGAACTTGTAACGATGATTGAACTCTTGAACCTTGCAATGTTGAATCTGCATCTGTCCTTTCACTCAACTTTTTTCAACGTCATCTTAAGCTCTGGCTCATGACTGTTCTTTCTATTATACTTTGCTCCAAAGGGAGTTCATGTTCTGGCCTGTTTGTTTCCTTAAATGTTTAAAGGTGTCCTTTTAGTGTAATCTCTTATGAAGTTTTCTCTTACTTCTCGATCTGATGAAAAAGATCTTGAATAAATATCGCGATGGAGGGGGGGGGGGGGGGGGGGGGAGGCTTTAACAAGTCAAAGTTATATGAACCTTTCAAACTGTACTTTGATAACACTTAGAGCGGATTTGGAATCCATCTCGTGAAGTGTTTCTGCATTGAGAAGTGTTTCTTAAGTTATTCATGTGTTGAGATAAATGTTATTGAAGGTTCTGGGACACTTATCACAAAGGTTGTGCAAAAGCATGTTGATACATTATACTCTGTCTTTCGAGAAGTTAGTGGTTGATTTTTTTTTTTTTTTTAAGTGGCATTTAATTTGTTCAAGGAGTTTTCTTTAAAATCTTTGTTTGCATCATGCAGTTTCTGTATTCTCTTGGTCCTCTAAACTGAACCCGACGTTGAAGAACCTTTGTTTCCCTTTTATCGGAATTATGAATTAATGATTCCAAGTGTGAAAATTTGTTGGATTTAAGTGGATATGATGTGATTAAAATTTTGGTTGTATGCAATTCACCGTTCACGGAATTTTAGACGTCTATGTTATTTCAAACCGATATATAAATGATTTAAAAGGATTTTACAAAATCAATAGAAAACCGTGAATGAATAATCGATTGTTGTTGAGGTTTGTTTCTTGTATGATTTACGCAGTTTAAGTCCTTATCGATGGTTTTGGTTTTGGTTTCTTTGGAATTCGACGCAGTTGGATTATGAAAAAAAATATATTTTTTTTACCTTATTACCAAAATCTAAATTTGGTGTAAAAAATAAGTATAATGCAATAGTAATTATGTTTTTTACTTTTTAATTTTTTCCCAAAAAAAGTGTCGCTAAAAGGTTTCGACCATAATATTTTTTACTCGTATTACCAAAAAAAAATATTTTGAATTTCGATGACAAAAATAAGTTAAAACGGCTATATAAAACCTTAATATGACTCAACTTTTATCCGTTAAAAAAGTGTCGCTAAAAAGTGACGCGTTTCTGTAATTGAATAATTCAAAACCGCTGCTTGTGTAAGCAGCCGTTTAGCAACTCGCCGTTTAGCAACTCGCCGTTTAGCAACTCGCCGTTTAGCAACTCGCCGTTTAGCAACTCGCCGTTTAGCAACTCGCCGTTTAGCAACTCGCCGTCTGCATTAAAATAAGCAAATCGCTGCTAAACCTATTGACAACTCGCCGGCTATGTGAGCAACTCGCCTTTGACCAGCAACTCGCCTTTGACTTTTTCAAACCGCCGTGAAGAACAAATACTTAAATAAGCAACCCTCCACGATGAACACAAGGTCGAATTTGACAAAATCACTCAAATAAGCTTTTCTATCCACGAATCAAGGCTCTAACATGCAATACTAAGTGTGTATATCAAGTTTAAACACACCTTAACTCGTATTTCGTTGAGAATCGTCCAAAATTAGGCAACTCTCCACGAAGAACACTAACCTTTTAAAGCTTATAATTCGAACTTTAAGCTTGTATAACACACGAAATTTGTAACAATCTTACCTTTTGATGTGTAGAATAAGTAGAGAGCAAGATTAACCAACAAACAAGCCAAAATCAAAAGTGAGCCGTGGGCCTTTTTTCTTCAAAAATAAGCCACGAAATTTGCTAATCAACCACAAGAATCAAACACGAATCCACCCTTTGCTCTGATACCAATTGTAGGATCCCATAACACTTCACTTCATAGAATCAAACACGAAATTAGAACTAGAAAAGAGAAAAGAGGGTGAGTTATTTTGTAGAGAGATAAAGAAGAGAGAGAGAGAGAGAGAGAGAGAGAGAGATGGGAGAGTTTAGGAAAAGGAAATTATTTAGAATGAAACAACTTACTCTTTTCTAAATAGAAAAGATTTTATATACCTCGTCGCGCTAAATAACGCGCGGGATATTTAACTAGGACCCGGGCTCGGGTTTTGCTTGGGAATAAACCAGAAACATATACAATATTAGATTAACTATTGAGCCTGATTCCCGATATAATACTATTACAACATTAACTAATTAAATGACCGAGACTCGTACACGTAATGAACGAACTTCCTGTTCGGCTCAATATTTTGAGGCTAACAGAAAGGCATGTCATCTACCGGTTGAGTTGGAGCACAAAGCTTACTGGGCCCTTAAGCATACAAACTTTGATATCAAAACCGCGGGTGATCACAGAAAAGTTCAACTCAATGAACTTAATGAACTTCGTGATCATGCTTATGAAAATTCTTTGATTTACAAGGAGAAAACAAAGAGAATCCATGACTCCAAGATCAAAAATCGCGTTTTCAACGTCGGTGATCGAGTCCTCCTCTTTAACTCTAGATTGAAGATTTTCTCGGGCAAGCTTAAGACCCGCTGGAGTGGACCATTCACTGTAACCCAAGTTTTTCCATATGGCACTGTCGAGTTATCCCAAAACTCCGGGCCAAATTTCAAAGTGAATGGTCATCGTTTGAAGCACTACTTTGGAGGGGACGTACCACAATTGGTAGTCCCGGATCTCCAGACGTTCCCCATGGACCAATAAATTCGGGGACGGGTCAAGCATAGCGACCTTAAACAAGCGCTTCGTGGGAGGCACCCCATGCTTATCGTAGTAGTATGTAGTAATGAATAAGTGTTTTCTTGTTGTGTGGAGGCTCGCCTCTTCCATTACCCGTGTTTCGTGTTTGTGTTGTTAATTGTCTAGGATTGCCCGAAAAGTGAAGACTCTCGTGCTCTCAGTTTTGTATTTCATTCATAAGAGTTTCACATCCTCAGCTTCATTTTAGGAATCCAATATCCAAATCTAATCGACTAACGTTTTATCTTTTGGCACACTTAATAAACGGCCTTAGATTTATGTAGGTACCCCTTTTAAGAACATCGAGGACGATGTTTAGTTCTAGTATGAGGGGGATCTTCGATTTGATTTTTGCCTGCAACCGTTGTTATCACGTAATCCCGTTTTTACCACCAAAATTTTTTCAAAAATACCAAAAAAATGAAAAAATTTAAAATTTTCAAAAATAAAATAAGTGTTTTATCACAGTTTTGACTTTCCCAATGGGTAGAATGAGAATAAATTTTGACTCGATCGGGCGTGTTGAGCCCTAGCTTTGTCCCTTAACCATTTAATAAACGAAAGTTTATTAGGCTAAGCTTTCGCGGATCCTTTTATTAGGGATTTTAAATTTGCGAAGAACGGAAAATGATAGTGTTATTTACAAGTAGGATGCTAAGCAAGGATTATTTGGAAATCTTAAAAGCTTATAGGTGTAACTTGTCGCTTTTTCTCCCAGAAGCTCTTAACCTGACTAATAAACGTGCTTAATTTTGCTTTAACTTTAAACCGACATTTTCTAAAAAGAAGCTCTTTTAGAAACGAAAATATTCATCTTAGTTCAGCCTGATACTTGAGTTTCTAAAACGAAATTTTCTCTATTACGGAAAATATGTTAAAAAAAAAAAATGAAAAAATGATGAAAAAAATGAAAAAATAAATAAATAATATAAACTGTGGGCTGATAAAGGTTTACTGCATCTTGCCGGCTCACAACCGATGTTGCAGTCTTCAAAACAAGGCCCATAGTGAGATAATAAATCTGTAGGTGTTATCAATAAGAAACCGTCGTCAGACTAAGTCACTACATCTTGTCGGAGGCGTGGCCGATGTTGTAGTCATGTAAATGATGACGGTAGTATAGTATATAGCAATAAATGAAAATTTAATGGTTAAGATTTCTTTTTCTAAACTCAAGTATAATTTTGAACTAAGAATAACTTGCTTTAAGACTTCAAAAGTTGTTGGTTGCCGTCGGTAGATTATTTCGATTAAGTATTCTCCGTGGGGTGTCAAAAACCTGGGCACTTAGCTGATGAGGCTGGGACGTTCCGAGAAGAAAGGTCGCTACATGGAATAGTCTCACCAATGAGATCATTAAATTTTTGATGTTTGCGTGCTTTGAGTAGTATTGTTTATTTAGCGGTAAATCTAAGAAATTCGGCCTAAAAGGGTGGAGTATCCCGCTATTACATTGCGAACATTCTCCTGTGGGGTCTCAACCTGATAACCTAAGTCGAACTCGGCTGGGATCTATCGAGAATATGCTGGTTGGTGGGTGATCTAGTCTTTTCCCCAGATTTCTTCAGAAATATCGTTATGCACATAAACTATACTACTTTCTAAAATTGTCGATCTAAATTTAACTTAAAATTAAGCACAATCACTCTAATTGAATAATTGTTGGGAGCGAAAAGTTGACAAGTCATAGTTATAAGTAGTGTTAGCATCTTTACTTATACTTAACGGTGATTTCGTTTTTACGCTTAGAAATCAGAATCGAATTAATTACAATACGCTTAGAGCTGAACTACAAGAATCACATGAAATCGTGTGTTCTTTAGTTAGACTTATTTATCCAAGGGTGTTTCTTTCTACTTTCTTCTTGTTGACACCTTTAGCTGGCGAAAACCTATTATCTCTGTATTGCTCCTAGCTGTGATCCGCTAGCATTGGTGCAATAGTTTACTACTGTAAAATGAGGCACAGGGACATTAGTCTTCTGAGTGTTCAGTTGCTCTACAAGTTTGTGTGTGTTACTTTTTAACGTGTCACATTGTTCTTCAAAAGTAACTTGCTTTTTCCTAATTAAAGGTAAGTAGCAACTTTTTATCATCATAGGTTAAAGGCTTTAGACAAGATGCCAATCGCATTATTCTAAGAGTTCTTTAGGAAGCGTTTTAGTGTAACAGCAAGCAGAGACAATTGATCTATCTAAGGGTCTGTCAACCTTAGCTTCCTCTACTATTTCGCGAAGGGTTTCTACACTTTCCTTAAGATGTTTGAGATAATGTAGATGAACTTCCCTGTTGTTCCTATTGTGAAGGGGAATTGGTTCAACATCATTGATACTACACTACAGGGTTGCAGAACTCTATGTTTTTATAGACTCCATTAGTGTTGCATTTTTATATTTTCATTATTAGTTTAGCACGGGGCCGTAGTCTGTTTCTATAACTAGTAAGCATGATCTTAATAGAATTCGTACAATTCCTGTGTATTGCTGTTTTAAGCTTTTTTCATTCTCTGCCTTAAAAAAATGTCTCATTTTGTTCTTGAAGAACGGTGACTTTTTCCAAAGTTAATTGAGTGAACTGAAAATCTAAGGTCCTGATGAGCAAGAGTACGGTCTGCTTCACTACGTCTCTATCAATTGGGGAGATTTATGTTTTGCTTTAATATTTTGATGCGTAGTCATTTCCTTGAATGGAAGCTTTCATTTTTTTTTTCGATTACAAAGACTAAGTCAAAATCACGAGTATCTCGAGTGGGTGGAGATGGGTTGTTTCCAAAACTTTCTTTAAGGTTTTGATACTTTAACTGTAAATTTAAGTGATTAACCTCAAGATTGAGAAAAGCGTTTTTAACTAATTCAGTAATGATCACTTTTTAAACCATTATCTCGAAATTTAGAAAAGCTCACTTCAAGTTCCAGAGAACTGTTTGAACTATGGTGGTGGGCTTCTTTGCATTTTTAGTAAAATCTAGATATAGTAGCTCAATAATTCGTACAATATAAAACACTTCTTTAGAAAGCAATAGCCAATAAATTATCATTTCAATAAGAAAATTTTTCCACACAATCTTATCATCTTCCTATTTACACATTTTGTCAACTTCAGCTTGCCAACACTTCAAAAATTTCTTTCATTTTTTAATTTCTTTAGTTAAAGCCTTTAATTGAAATTCCCCCCTCAAAATGTTCTTTAAGTGTTTTAGAAAAATGAAAGATCTACGGTGAGAGTAACATTCCTTGGTTTGTTCAAAATCCTCTTTCTTCTATCAGTGAGCCCTGTTGGTGTAAAATCTCTTTTACCAGTTTTTTTTCAATTCCAAAAAAAAGTTGTAATAAGGAAGAAAATTTAAATATCCACTGACTTTTTTGTTGTGGAAGCACCCATGGGAACAAGTGTTGCAGGTAGTATTATGGCGGATACACCTTCAACGCTTTGGATTGGTCTAAAGGCGTGGTCTGCTTTTTGAGAAGCTTCTTCCATCATCTAGATGAGATCTTGAGACCAAAAAATATTAGCTCAGGGGTTAATTGCCTTATGTGGGTGTGAAGGTCGCTAAATAAATTCTCTTTCGAGTAATTGGTGGTGTTCAATCTTTAACCTTATGAATCACAATGCACTCAGGGTCCTTTTATTTAGTCAATCATTGTTCCTCCTAGTGATTTTAGCTATCTCTAGGTATCCTCTGTTTGTGCAACTAAAGCCGGGAGAATATTTGTTTTTGATAATTTATAACCATAATATAGAAGCGGAGGTGAACTTTTGCTTTGCATGGGTTTATCCATAAACATGGTTTTTCTTGTAGCCAATAGCACCTTATTCTTTCATATAATAGGCTTTTTGGTTTACACAACATTGAACTGTCGAAGAACGTGTTCTTGTTTGTATCATTTATCCCTCGACCCTTTCTCCTAAAGATTTCATGTCTAAAAATTCATCAAGTATTGTTTCTTTTTGTTAAAAAAAACTTTTTCAAAGAGTAACTTCTTCTACCATTGACTTGTTAGGTTGATTGGTAGAAGCAATTTGCATTTTTACAGAATGAAGTTCCTTTTTCAAATTTTCTTCCTTAATATTACGGTCAGTGATAACTATTCTCAATTGTTCATCGATCTTTTGTTCTCTTTCTGTTAATTCAAACCTGGCCTGTCTTTCATACAGTTCAACTTGTTCCTTATATGTTGCAAGTTCAGCAGTTAATGAATTATCAACTACTGTGTTCCGTGTTGTGTCAGAGACAGATTGGGCATTGTCATTTCATGCATTATCATAAATATCATCATGTATTCATCATTTTAGAACAGAGATACCTTACTTTGGTACAGCTGGCACTACGTTGTCCTTTACAATACTGATCATAACGGAATCGAATATTACTATCACTCCGTATAAATTAGCATGTGAATCAACAACGTAGTTTGGTTGTACATCGTCATGCATCTCGTGTTCTTCATGATGTTCACAAATAGCATCCTGATAGTGATCATAGTCGTGTACCTCAGATAGAATGTCCGAATCATAAGACGGACCAACTTCATCATAAATAGGATATGCGGATGATAGATTAGCCATGAACATAGTCTGTGCCATGGGAGCCTCATCAACATCATAATCAAAAGCATCACAGTCATCAGCTTGAAACACATTATCCACATTGAGTGCTAAGTCCTGAACAGGTTGCTCATCCACATCTTCCATCAATAGCGTGTCCCTGTCCACCTGCAATAAAAATACTGCTCTTCATCCAAGCTACCACCGTCCTCTTGAGCTTAGCATCAGCAACATTTGTCTTTAAAGTATTTGGAGTTATGTGGACTGCATGGGTTGAGTTCTGTCCTTGCTATGTGGCCTATTACCATTGCAGTTTGTAGCACTTAACCCCCACCTGCTTATGCTTTACTATTTAGCATTCCCAACTCTGTTCTGTGCTCCCCCATAACCAGCTGCACCTGCACCCCGTGCATTGTTCCCCTTTCCTCTATTTTGAAGACCCTGAACATTCTAAACAACAACCCTGTCGTCTTGAACTATGGCTTGATTCCTTGGGTTAGATGAAGTTCTGAGTTGATTGTTTGTTTGAGGAAGGTACATTTTGTATGATTAGGTGAGTAGGGCAAGTGTGTTGGTTAAATTCTCAATTAAGTTGTTCGATGGAGAGAGTCCCGAATCAAGTTGAGTGTTGTCAATAAAGTGTGGTGGAACATATGTGGATGATGGGTTTGTAGATGATTGTGAATTGTACTGCTGATGTGATAACATTTATCATTAAACGAGAGGAATCAACATTTAGGTTAAGTGAACGTTACCAACACAATTTATTTTCAATGCATGTGCCCTTATCTTTGCTTTAGATTACACATATAGTTGATCATAGTTTGAGTCCCTCAAAAAGCTCTGTTGAGTATTCACACCTGCTGAACAAAAATCTACCACACCATCTTCATCAACATGTTATTAATAAAACTTAGAATTCAACTACATTCTGGACATGGTCATCTTGATGTTACGCATGTCGTTGATGAGTTTTGCAAACCAGACATAGTAATCATGAATAGTCTCTCCTTTGTGCTGACGAAAGTGTTCGAAGTCATTATACAGTTGTGATTCACGGTCTTCTTTTGTTAATTCTGAACCTTCGAGGAGCATCTTCACATTGTCCCACATGTCCTTTGCATCAGTGTAATGATTGATAAGAGAGTAGATATCTTTTGGAAACCCTTGAAGTAAGATGTTTGTTGCCCGAATGTCAGCATTATACCTTTCCTTATCTTTAGGTGACAGGTCAGAATAGACTCGAGGTCGTTCTGGACCTAGATGTAGTCACCTTCCATTCCCTTCTGCAAGAGTTTCCCGAAATGTTCCCATCTTAAAAGGTCCATCTCAATCACTTCAAGATGTTACCCCCATTCTCTTTAACCCCGACAATAAAGTCGAATTCGTTGTTTGCCATGATGTAAAGACAGTCCTATCAAGCATAAGGTGGTCTGGTATAGAACACGGCACATTGGATGTCTTCCTAAAAGATTATCCATCTTAATTGATTGTGAAAGGATTAAGTTGATCGAACAATGATTAGTGATTGTAATGTTAAAAGTGGTGATTAATTGTTTGAAATGGTGAATTGTTGTACAGGTTTGTTAGGTAAATCCACAACTCGCTGCAATGTAACTCGCTGGAAGAGACTTGATAACTTGATGGTAAGAAACAAATTGGACAGAGTTCTTGTTCACAAGTCGCTAGAAAAAGTCTTCAAATAACATGTAACTCGCTAGTAGTAACTCGCCTTGAAGATCAGTGGATACAGCGGCTGCAAAAAACAACTTGGAGCAGAGTTCCTGGTTCCACAAGATCGCTCGAAAAAAAACCAGTCTTAAATTAACCTGAAACTCGCTATTACGTAACTCACTGGAAGGAGAGTTGACAATCCGCTAGCAAGAAAATAAAACTGCATAGTTCCTTTCATAACCTCGCTAGTATGAAAGAATCTATCAAAAACCTGTACACGCTAGTATCCAACTTGCTATTCCTCAACTCATTAAACCTGCAAGAAAGGTTAGCTAGCTCTGACAACTTGTAAACCTTCACAAACGACAACTCGCTGACTACCACATTACTGATTCCTGACAACCACAGTGTCCTTCGCTGACAACTCGCCAATACAGTACCGTAACTCGCTGCGACGATCTTCAAACAGTAACTTAAGAAAAAATTGGTTTTTCACCTAAAAACACCTAAAAATCACCCTTTTGAACGTTTTTGCCTGGTTTCTTTTGCACAACTTGGTACTAGAAGGCTATAGCAACTATAAAAACATGAACTTTAACATCACAAACGTCAAGATCAAAGAAAACCAAGAACAAGACTATAAACCTTCAAAAACCAAACTTTTGATCTAAACTAACCAAGAAAACGCACACACAATCTAGCTAATCATCCCATGTGCTCTGATACCAATTGTAGGATATTGGAAATCATAACACAATCGGATGACAAGTGGATTAGCCAAATCTAGAGAGAGAAAGTGAGAGAGAACTTTCTAGTGAGAGAAAATGAACTTGTATTATGTAAATGACTAACCCACCTCTTCCATGGCATGGAAGAGGCTTAAATAGTAACAACAAAAACCGGCCTAAGGCCTTGGTAGAGGGCTTACACGTTGGGTTTAATACCCGGCCCATTACCGACTGTTGTACATTAACTACTTAACTACGAGCAACAATAAATGGTAAACTACACGGGGTGACCGAGTCTTTTTTCTAATATCTAACAATCTCCCCCTAAGGGAGGTCA